>ML244687.1:0-16162 GCA_005239495.1 Nicotiana undulata | reverse complement strand
CAAAAACACTAAATCACATCGAATTCAAGCCTATGAACTTTGAAATTTCTAAATTCTACCAACGATGCCGAAATTATCCAAAACACATCCGATTGACCTGAAATTTTGCACACACATCCAAAATGATATTACGAACCTGTTCCAACTTCCGGAATTCCATTCCGACCCCGATAGCCTATTTTCCATTGCCGACCGGAAATCGCCAAAAACTAACTTTCGCCAATTCAAGCCTAATTCTACATCGGACATCACAAAATTATTCTGAACACACTCCTAAGTCTCAAATCACCTAACGAAGCTATTCGAGCCATAAAATCCGCGTTCCGAGGTCGTTTACCAATAAGTCAACTCTTAGTTGACTTTTCTCATTTTAAGGTTATTCTTAAGGACTAAGTGACTGAATTCTCATTTAACCATTTCGATTTCAAGCCTATCAACTCTAACACATAAATAATGGAATAACCACTCCATGACAAGGAAATAACAACAATTATAATGCAAGTTCTACGTAACGACAGACCGGGTCATTACAGTTACTCAATACGAGACCCGTTTTGTGGATCTAGCCCGTCATGCTCTTCTTTTTATTCCTACTGAGAGGGAGAGGCTGAGGAGATTTATAGATGGACTCGCTCACCCCATCAGGCTTCAGATGGCCAAGGAGACTGGGGTGAGATATCTTTTCAGGCGCCAATGTCGTCTATCGGATCGAGGTGGTTCTTGCACAGGAGAGAGGGAAGTGGTCTAATAAGAGACCTCGTCATTCTAGTGGATTCAGTGGCGCCTAGTCTGGAGGCAGGGGTACTTTTGGTAAAGGCCATCCTCCCATGCCATTTCATTCAGTACTCCAGGCATCTCACAGTGTTTCGGGTGGTCGCGGCCCTCATATGTCTCATTTCGGTCAGCTAGCCTACAGTGCACCACCAGCTTCTATTAGTGCATCTCCGCTCTAGAGTTTTCAAGGTGGTTACTCAGGTCGAAAATGTTATTTTTAGGGTTAGCTTCCATAGCAGCCGAGGTCCTGTTATACTTATGTGACCCTAGGAACATTGATAGGTTTTTCCCTCGGGCACCGGGCATCTCACATTATCAGGGTTCTCGTGCCATGGTTTTGGCACCGGTTTCTACACCTCCTGCTCAACCATATAGAGGCAGGGGTCAGGCTGTAAGAGGTGGAGGTCGGGCCATTAGAGGTGGAGGCAAGCCACTTAGGAGTCTGGAACCAAAATGTGGTTCTTTTGGCCTTAAAGAACCAAAATGTGTGAGAAAAAAAACATAGTGACCTTTTTAAATATAACGCCTTTTTAAAGGGCGTTATACCTTAACGGTAGTTTTCCAATTAAGGTATAACGCCTTTTAAAAAGACGCTATATTTGAATCCACATGATGCAGGAAAAGCAGATAAATAGTATTTAATGTACTAAAAAGGAGTAGAGTGTTGGGTGGTGCAATGGTTAAAGGCTAGGTATGAAGTTGATTTTGGCCTTGAGGTCCAGGTTTCGATTCCTTCCTCCAGCATTATTTTGTTTTCCTATTTATTTTTTATTTTTCTTTTCTTTTCATTATTTGGTTTAAGTATTCAGATATAAATACTTTAATATTTATAATTACTATTCAATGTAATTAAATAACTTAGTATTTATTAAAAAATTATGATTTTTGAATTCATTTAAAGTATAAAAAAAAAGAGGCCTTTTATTATTTCGTTAAAAACTCTACCGACATTTTTAATAGTTGTTATTTTGTATTATACGTAAAATAAAATTATTTTTCTCCTTTAATTTTCAAATTAGAATTATGAGTTTTATTTTATAGTTAAAAATTCCATACTAGAAATTTAATTCATATATACAGTTAAATCGATTACTTGGAATTCTTTTATTTTTTAAGATTTTTCTTTTTAATTTAGTTATTAAAATTTTAGTTATATTTACATTATATGAATTTATTAATCAAAATTGTAATTATAAATCTTATAATTTGTTTATTATTAAAAATAAAATATTATAACTATTTAATATTTAAAATTATAATCGAAGAATTATTATTATCTAAGTAATGGAATATGACTTTCATATTCTTATCAGGACAACTAATTAAATGATTGTTCATAAACTAAATGGTTATAATACAGTTTAGTTTATGAAAGTTTAATATATAAAAATTAATTAAATGGTTTTTCATAAATTAAATGGTTATATTTAGTTTAGTTTAGGATAATTCTTATTAGAACAAATTTAGTCTATGAGGAACCATTTAATTAGTATTCCTAATAATAATGTAAGAATTATATTCTATTACTTAGCTAATAATAATCCAAATGGAATATAAGAACAACCATAATCTTATTTAAAAGATTTAAATGGATTATAAAATTACAATAGCCAAGGAATAAAAGGAGAAATAAAAAATACATTTGAGGAAAAATATAAAAAATATAATTAGAATTTTAATTAATAACTAAAATTTTAATTACTAATTTAAAAAAATCTTAAAAAATAAAAGAATTCAAGTAATAGATTAAATTGTATTTATTAATTAAATTTCTCTTATGAAAATTTTAACTATAAAAGAAAACTCATTATTCTAATTTGAATTTAAAAGGAGAAAAAAATAATTTTGTTTTACGTATAATACAAAATAACAACTATTAAAAATATCGGTAGATTTTTTAATGAAATAATAAAAGGCTTCTCTTTGTTTTTTACTTTAAACGAATTCAAAAATCATAATTTTCTAATAAATATAATTATTTCAATTACATTGAAAAGTAATTATAAATATTCAAATATTTATATCTAAATACTTAAACTAAATAATGAAAAGAAAAGAAATAGGAAAACAAAATAATGCTGGCGGAAGGAATCGAACCCCGGACATCAAGGCCAAAACAAACTTCATATCTAGTCATTAACCATTGCACCACCCAACACTCTACTCCTCTTTCAGTACATTAAATTCTATTTATCTGCTTTACCTGCGCCATATGGATTCAAATATAGCGCCTGTTAAAGGGCGTTATATATAAAAAAAAAAGTCACTATGTTCTTTTTCACGCATTTTGAATCTTAGAGGCCGTCCTAGGGACGTAGCTCAGAGTGGTGGGGCCCAGCCACGAAGATATGCATTCCCAACCAGGTCTGAGGCTGAGTCATCTAACGCTGTTATCATAGGTATAGTTTCAGTTTTCCATAGGGATGCTTCAGTTTTATTTTATCCAGGCTCTACTTATTCCTATGTGTCATCCTATTTTTCTTTGTATATGGTTGTTCCTCGTGATTATTTGAGTGCTCCTATGTTTGTGTCCACACCTGTGGGAGATTCTATTGTTGTAGATCATGTCTATCATTCGTGTGTGGTCACCATTAGGAGTCTCGAGACTAGCGTAGATCTTCTACTTCTCGATATGGTTGATTTTGATGTCATCTTGGGCATGGATTGGTTGTCACCTTATCATTCTATATTGTATTGTCACGCCAAGACGGTGACCTTAGCCTTGCCGGGGTTGCCTCGATTAGAGTGGAGAGGGACTCCTGGCCATTCTACCAGCGGGGTTATCTCATATGTGGCTCGGCGTATGGTCGAGAAGGGGTGTCTAGATTATTTGGCTTATGTCTGCATTCTGGTGCGGAGGTTCCTTACATGGATTCAGTACTAGTTGTTCGTAAGTTTCTAGAGGTGTTTCCTGCAGATCTGCCAGGGATTCCACCCGACAGAGATACTGACTTCTGTATAGATTTGGCTCCGGGCACTCATCCAATTTCTATTCTGCTATACCATATGGCTCCACCAAAGTTGAAAGAATTGAAAGATTAGTTGCATGATTTACTTGATAAGGGATTCATTAGGATGTGTGTCCCGCCCTGGGGTACGCCCGTGTTGTTTGTGAAGAAGAAGGATTAATCGATGAGGATGTGCATAAATTATCGGCAGTTGAACAAAGTCTTCATCAAGAACAAGTATGCATTGCTGGGGATTGATGACTTATTTGATCAGCTTCAGGGTGCCAAGTTGTTTTCGAATATTAATTTGAGGTCTGGCTACCATCAGTTGAGGATTAGGGCATCTGAAGTCCCTAAGACAGCTTTTTGGACTCGGGACGAGCATTATGAGTTTCTAGTGACGTCCTTTGGGTTGACGAACGCTCCAGCAGAATATATGGATTTGATGAAATGAGTGTTCAAGCCCTATTTGGATTCCTTTGTGATTGTGTTAATTGATGATATATTGATATATTCCCGCAGACGAGAGGAGCACGAGCAACTCCTTCGGATTGTACTTCAAACTCTGAGAGACAACCAGTTATATGCTATGTTTTCAAAGTGAAAGCTTTGGTTGGACACAGTTGCTTTCTTGGGGCACGTAGTATCGGCAGAGGGCATTCAAGTGGATCCTAAGACAAAAGAGGTAGTTTAGAATTGACCTAGACCTACTTCAGCTACGGAGATCCGGAGTTTCTTGGGTTTGGCGGGTTATTACCGTCGATTTGTGGAGGGGTTCTCATCTATACCAGCCTCATTGACCAGGTTGACCCAGAAGTGTGCCCCATTTAGATGGTCAGATGAGTGTAAGGCGAGCTTTCAGAAGCTTAAGACTACTTTGACTACGCGCCAGTGTTGGTGTTGTCCACATGTTCAGGGTCTTACACAGCATATTGTGACGCATCTCGTATTGGACTTGGTGCAGTATTGATGTTGTAGGGCAGGGTGATTGCATATGCGTCACGGAAGCTGAAGGTTCATGAGAAGAATTACCATGTACATGACTTGGAGCTGGCAGCCATTGTTCATGCCCTAAATATTTGGAGGCACTATCTTTACGGCGTGTCGTGTGAGGTTTCACGGATCATCGGAGCCTTCAGTATTTGTTCAAACAAAAGGATCTTAATTTTAGGTAGAGGAGATGGTTAGAGGTATTGAAAGACTGTGATATCACAATTTTGTATCATCCGGGAAGGCCAATGTGGTGACTGATGCCTTGAGTAGAAAGGCAGCGAGTATGGGAAAAGATGCGTACATTCTAGTCGGTAAGAGACCGTTTGCATCAGATGTCCAGGCTATGGCCAATCAATTCATGAGGTTGGATGTTTCAGAGCCCAGTCGTGTTCTAGCTTGTATAGTCGCTCGGTCTTCCTTGTTTAAGCGTATCCAGCAGCGGCAGTATGATGACCCTCATTTGCTTGTCCTTAGAGACACAGTGCGGCACGGTGGTGCCAAGCAGGTTACTATTGGAGATGATGGAGTTTTGAGGATGCAGGGTCGTATTTGTGTGCCCGATGTAGATGGACTTCGTGACTTGATTCTTGAGTAGGCCCACAGTTCCAAGTATTCTATTCATCCGGGTGCCACCAAGATGTATCTGGACATGCGGAGCATTATTGGTGGAGGAAGATGAAGAAGGATAAATTGGCATACGTATCTAGATGTCTAAATTGTCATCAAGTAAAGTGTGAGCATTAGAGATCTAATGGTTTGCTTAAGAAGTTAGAGATTCCTGGGTGGAAGTGTGAGCATATCACTATGGATTTTGTTGCTGGATTCCGACAAACTCAGAGGAAGTTTGACGCGGTATTGGTTATTATTGACAGGCTGACCAAGACACCGCATTTCATTCCTGTGGCAGTTACCTATTCTTCTGAGCGGTTAGCTGAGATCTACACCCACGAGATCGTCTTTCTTCACGGTGTGCCTGTGTCTATCATTTCTGATTGAGGTACACAGTTCACCTCACACTTTTTGAGAGCGGTGCAGCGTGAGTTGGGCGTAGGTTGAGTTAAGCACATCATTTCATCCTGAGACATATGGACAGTCCGAGCGCACTATTCAGATATTGGAGGATATAAATTCACGCTTGTGTTATAGATTTCGAGGGTTCGTGGGATCAGTTTTTTCCACTTGCGGAGTTTGTCTACAACAACAACTACCAGTCAAGCATTCAGATGGATCCCTATGAGCCATTATACGAGAGGCGCTGCCGATAGTCAGTTGGATGGTTCGAGCCGGGGGAGGCTCGATTGTTGGGTACAAATTTGGTACAGGATGTTGTGGATAAAGTTAAGGCTATTCAGGATCTACTTCACACAGCTCAGTCCAGGAAGAGGAGTTATGCCGACCGTCGAGTTCGTGATGTTGCATTCATGGTCGAATAGAGAGTATTGCTTTGGGTTTCACCCATGAACGGTGTGATGAGGTTCGGAAAGAAGGCAAATTGAGCTTGAGGTACATCGGACCTTTTGAGATTCTTGAGAGAGTGCGAGAGGTGGCTTACAGGCTCGCATTGCCACCTAATTTATCAGCAGTTTCATCCGGTGTTCTATGTGTCCATGCTCTGGAAGTATCACGGTGATCCGTCCCAATTGTTATATTTCAGCTCACTCCAATTGGATAAGGATTTGACTTACGAGGAAGAGTCGATGGCTATTCTAGCCCGGCAGGTTGACAGTTGAGGTATAAGATTTATCCTTCAATTCGAGTGCGGTGGAGATGTCTGCCGGTCGAGGAAACTACTTGGGAGTCCGAGTCAGATATGCAAAGTAGATATCCATACCTTTTCACCAGCCCAAGTATTTTTCTATGTCCGTTCGGGAACGAACGGTTGTTTTAGAGGTAGAGAATGTGATGACCTGATAGGTCATCTAGATTTTTAGAACCAAATTCTGCGTTTCGAATATTCTAATAGCTTCTTTAAGCCTTCGTCGATTTTTGTGCGTAGTGCGGGTATTTTTTCGGAAGGCTTTTATGTTAATTACTGATAAAATATGATTTTTTGCCGTAAAAATCCATTTAAGTTGACTGCGGTCAATGTTTTAAGAAAACGGACCCGGATCCGTGTTTTAACAGTTCTGGTGGGTTCGTATTGTGATTTGGTACCTGGGCGTATGCCCGGAATCGGATTCGGAGGTCCCTAGCTCGAGTTATTGATTTTTTTCAAAAATTGGAAGTTTAAAGGTTTATTGATTTTAAAGAGTTGAGCGATGTTTGATTGTTTATACCAAGTCCGTATTTTTGTTCCGCAACCCGTCATAGGTCCATTACTATATTTATGACTTGCCTGTCCAATTTATTGACAAACGAAGTTGGTTTGACGTGATTCAGACTTTCGGTTGTTAAAATAGAAGTTTTAAAGTTTTCTTGAAAATTTCATTTGATTTGGTGTCCGATTCGTAGTTCTAGGCGTGATTTTGTGGTTTTGATCGCGCGAGCTAGTTTGTATCATATTTTCGGACTTCTGTGCACATTTGGTTTGGATCCCCGAGGGCTTGGGTGAGTTTCGGATAGGCTACGGATGATTTTAGACTTGGGAAATCTAGTTTTTCCCTCAGCTTCAGCAGTCATCTAGTTTTCTTCTTTGCGATCGCGGAGAGTAAGTTGGCCTGGGTGGGTTTTTCTTCTACACGAACACAAGACAGTGGTCGCGAACGCGGAGCACTGGGGGGCTGCTCCACACAAACGCGGCCAGTCACACGTGAACGCGTAGTTTACTGAGGTAGGGGTAGGGAATTTGGGGTGACTCTACGCGAACGCGAGTCCAGCCTTGCGATCGCGGAGGTTAGGTTATATATTCCTTCGTGAACCCGTGGAGTCTCCCGTGATCGCGTAAGCCAAACAGGCTCTGCTCTTCACGAACGCGTTAGGTTTCACGCGAACGCGATGAACATCTTACGCTGTGATTAAAACAGTCCCAAAAAAATGGGATTTTGCTCATTCGTTCAAAATGTCAAAACTAGAAAACCCTAGAGGTGATTTTCCCAGGAGTTATTCTTCCCCAATTCATTGGTAAGTGATTCTAACCTATTTTCTTTCAATCTTTCATTACATTTCATAAGATTTTAACCTAAAATCTGGTATTTTCATGGTGGAAATTGGGGGTTTGGGTATAATAAAATATTTTGTAATATTGGAATTTAGACCTCAAATTGAGGTCGGATTTTGAAACAAATTACATAACTGGGCTCGGGGGTGAATGGGTAATCGGGTGGCCGGAATTTCTGGTTTGGACTAAGCTACCCGGGAGTTGACTTTTGTTGACTTTTTCAATAATAACCTAAATTGAACCTTTTTCATTCGTGGGTAGTTCCTACGGCTTATTTGAATCGTTTGGTTGATAATTTTCTAGATTTGGTTGGTTCGGAGGCTTGTTCAAAAGGCAAAGCGTGGTTGAGCTTTGAGTTGGTCTTTGGAGCGAGGTAAGTGTCGTGATTAACCTTGATTTAAGGGATTAGGACGTGCTTGCCTATTTGCTACATGTTTAGATGTTTGGTACAACATATATATGAGGTGACGAGTACTTATACGTTGTTGTTGGGTCAAAGCATGAGGTGGAACTTGTTTTCTTGCAATTTATTTCTTTCTTTGATCATGATATCCATGCTTAGACTAGTTAATTGCTAAATTGATCATTCTTTTCGCAATTATGAGTTTTTTTAGATAATTGAGTATTGTTTTCTGAAGTTGAGGTTGGTAGTGTCGAAACATTGTTGATGTGAGACTTGTTCTTGCTTATTCTGTCTCCCTTTTGTTTATGCTCATTGCTATATGGTAAGGGAGAGTGTTAATGCACAAAGGGTGATGTTGTGTCATATCTATTGATCATGATGAAAGTGAGAGTAAAAGCACGAAGGGTGATGTCGTGCAGTTATTATTGTTCCACAGTGAGCTTGAGAGTAAAAACATGAAGGGTGATGACGTACCGATATTATTGTTTCACCGTGAGGTTGAGAGTAAAAGCACGAAAGGTGATATCGTGCTGATATTATTGTTTCATAGTGAGGCTGAAAGTAAAAGCACGAAGGGTGATGCCATGCAGTTTTGTTCATTAGGTTTATTCGTTTTGCTGGTTAAAGGCTTATTTATTGTTTCTTGTTATCATTCTCTATAGTATTTATCGTATCATGTACCCCCTTTCGCATGACCCCTCCCAAAATCACATGTTTAACATTTATTTGTTATTTTATTGTACGTATATTGTTATCTACACAGGTTTATTTTACATGGGTGTCTTGTCATAGCCTCGTCATTACCCCGTCAAGGTTAGGCTCGACACTAACGGAGTACATTGGGTCGGTTGTACTCATACTACACTCTGCACTTTTTGTGCAGATTTTGGTACTGGTCCCAGCAGTCCGTGAGGCGTTTCAGCTCGGATTTGCTTTTGGAGACTCGAGGTAGTTCTGCTGGCGCCGCAGACTTGAAGTCCCCTTCCATTTCCCCTAGTTTACTGTTCTTTTCATTCAAGACAATTGTATTTATTTCAAACTCTGTTTATAAAAACTCTAGAAGCTCCAGAATTGTGATTACAGATCCAAGTTGTACTTCGATATTAATGATGTTTATGTTATTCCGCACTCAGTATTAATTTCAGTTCGGTTTAATTGTTTTTACATATCGTTATTGATTAAAAATTGGCTCAAAGATCCTCTAACGTTGGTTTGCCTAACAAGTGAAATGTTAGGCGTCATCACGGCCCCGAAGATGAGAATTTCGGGTTGTGACATTAAATAGGAGTAATAACTTAATTTACAATTTTAGTTATAAAAAGTTAATTTTGTAAATATACTTTATAAAGTTAATATATATTATTATAAAAGCACAAAAGCCCTTAGCGAAATCTAGTTCGCCTTTTTTTCCTTTAAAAAATTATTTTTATATTAGTTAAAATAGTAATTTAAGATATTTTTACTAATATTTAAGACTTTAAAATCAACTAAACTTTGATTATTAAATCTTTAAGTATAAATCATTTAAAAACTACATTCCGAGCCATAAAATCCACATTCCGAGGTCGTTTACCTTATAATCAACTTCCGGTTGACTTTTCTAACCATTAGGCCAACTTAAGAGACTAAGTGTCTCATTTCTCACCACGACCGCTCCGAACCCGAACCAACCGACCTGACACAACATAAATAGGTTATACAACATGTGATAGAGCAGAAATACTGGAAACGGGGCTAATCTCACGGAACGGCCGGTCTGATCGTTACATCGTCCATTCCCTCGATAGCTTTTTTCACCTTCATAATCCTTAAAGGATTCTTGAGTTTAAGAAGTTGCTCCAATGGAACTTATTGTCTCCTCTTCATTTTTTCTTCATGGGCCTTAAAGCACTCTCCAATTTCTCTACCATCAAAGAGTCTAAATCTTTACACTCCTCAATAACACACACCACAAAATCAAATTTAGGGGTTAAAGTGTGAAGGATATTTTCTACCACACGGACATCATTTATGTCCTCCCCGTATCTTCTCAATTTATTTACAACGGTCTTCACTTTTGAACAATAATCTGAAATGCATTCTGATTCTTTCATTTTTAAAACTTCAAAATCAGCCCTTAGAGTTTGAAGTTTTACCTTCCTCTCCTTGTCAACTCCTTGGAGAGAATTTTGTAAAATATCCCAAGCTTCTTTTGAGGTGGTAGCATTTGCCACCTTCTCAAACATAGCATCATCCAAACATTGGTGGATGAGCGTGAGGGCTTGTTGATCCTTCTTCCTTGTCTTTGCCAAGACATCTTTTTCATTTTGAGGCAGAGCTTCCTTATTTTCGGGTTTTGCATACCATCTATCTATGATTTCCCACACATCCTGGGAGCCAAGAATGTCTTTCATACGTAGACACCAATTCTCATAATTATCGTTTGTGAGATGGGAGTACTGAAAGACAACGTACTATTATTTGTCATGTCTCTGATACCATGTTGTTGGAAAATAAATATATCCCTCCTAGGAATAATATCCACGGCAAATAATAGTAACATAAGATCAGAGTAACAATAATACCAAATCTTTTAACGTGGTAAAATACAATACCCGAGAGGAGCAATATAAGACCACTACTATATTACAACTGTGTATTGTCAAAAGACTACTACGAATCAAAAGAAATAACACTCTTTTTTTAAATATCTTACCACAATATTACTCCCACTCTATTTTCGCACAAACTATAATATGTGGATTACACTCACACCTCTAATACTTCTCTATTATTTTGGTGAGATTGAAATAAAGAAGTGAGGGCCTCTATTTATAGCAGGAAGAGTCGATTGCTTAACCAATCAAAATTGATTGGTATATGACAATTTCAACCAATTTGACAATTTGCATATCTTGCAAATTGGCTCCACCGTCCAACTGCAAATTCAACCAATCAACATTTTTTGCATATGCAAGTTGCCTAGAAAGTTAGGCACCTACCATTTCATTATTTATTATTTTCTCTTTGATTTCTTCAATATGGGCACCACAAAAACAACCACAGTAACCAATTCTACTTTTCACTCGCTGGCCATGACCGCTTCTATTACCCCCAACATAAAGGAACCTCGCACTGTCAAGGAAGCACTATCCAAAAAACATTGGGTCGCGGCAACGCACGAAGAACTTCATGATCTTCGTTTTACTGATACTTGACAACTTGTTTCACGTAAGTCTAATATGAATATAGTTGGCTCTCGATGGGTTTTCAAAACAAAATTGAAAGCAGATGGCTAGTAGAACGATTTAAGGCCCAACTTGTTGCTAAGGGCCTACAATCAAATTGAGGGTATTGATTTTGTTGATACATTCAGTCCAGGTGTGAAAGCCACCACCATCCGCCTTGTTCTTGTTGTTGCTACAACTTTATGTTGGTCAATTAAGCAACTAGATGTGAAAAACGCATGTTTACACGGGAGAAGAAAAATAAGGACTACCAAAACCTAAAGTACGTTAACCAAAAGAGAACGTAAAGGATTTCTAAAACTCGAAGAAGATAAAGGAAATAAGGACTCCTAAACCAAATTTTGTTAATGGCTTTTACCTAGTTTAATAAGGAAAGATTTTCTAAATAAAACTCAGTTGATTCTAAATTTCTAAATATTAGAAAATTAATTTAAATTACAATTTTGATCAATGTAAAATTTATTTTTAAAGGGTTAAAAAGGCGAATGACATTTCGCTAATGGATTTCGTGCTTTTAGTATATTATAGTATAGTATAGTATAGATAGATTATTTTACTATTGAACAGTTAGATATAATTAAGTATGGGAAAATGGTCAAATATAAGCCCATACTTTTATATATTGTCTATATTTAACCTTCGTGAAATTTACCCCTACTGTTATACTATCGAGCTAAATTAACCCCTACAATCAGCAAACTTTCAAAAATACCCCTTGATCTGTTAGTTATCCAAAATCTCTCAAATTTCTTTTATTTAAATCACTTGTTCTTCTTGGTCCACTATTTTTTAAACAATTGCCATTTACATGCGTTCTGAATTAGAGAAAAAATAAGAGAAAAAAATATTAGATAATACAACCGAATAAACAAAGTATAGTAAATAGAAAAATCTAAATTAGGTAGCTTTTCTAAATTCTAAAAGTATTTACAACATCTCAATTTTAATGTATTCGTCGCACCAAATGTATAGAGACTTTACAAGTATTAGTGATTGAAGTTGAAGTTCCTCAGAGAATTTACATTGTCAAATTCAACTTTGTTTTAGTTAAATGCCTACACATTGTGCACTCTTAAGTTAGTCGATCGATCTCTATACTAACCAGACAATGACAATATATATTTGAATATACATGATGATCAACTGCATATATACACAATAAATAGACCCACTAAATTTTACGGTGTGTATATGATTAAAAATAAATAAAATTCTAAAGCAATTTTATTTATTACAAGAAGAGAAGTGGGTGCATTGGTAATTAAAAATATTATGAATAATTTGTATAATCTAGTAACTTTAACTTTCACATCAATAGTAATTTTCGAAAATCATGGAGCAAGAAGAACAACAAATAGTTTAAATAAAAAGAATTTGGGAGATTTTGGATTAATTAACAATCTAGGGGTATTTTAAAAAGTTTGTTGATTGCAGGGATAAATTTGGCTCGATAGTATAACAGAAAGGATAAATTTGGCCTGATAATATAACGGAGGTTAATTGTAGACAATATATGATACTCCATCTGTTTCAATTTATGTGAACCTGTTTGACTGGGCACGAAATTTAAAAAAAATGAAGACTTTTGGAATTAGTGGTGCTAAACAAGCTAAAAAAGGGCTCAGAGTATTTGTGTGGTTATAAAAGCTTCTCATTAATGGTAGAATTGTAAGTTCAAGCTAAATTGTTTCTAAATTTAAAAAGAGGTCATTCTTTATGAAACGGATCAACAAAAAAAGGTTAAGATAAACTGAAATGGAGAGAGCAGTAGAGAGGTATATTTGGCACTTTTCCTGTTAAGTATTTATAAATCATGATTTGATAATGTAAATTGGCATCAATTTTGTTCAGACACCATTTGGTTGCAGAATCCTCTGTACATGGATAAAACTAATGGTTCAGACCATAATATATTACTGCCACCTCTCTTTTTCTCTTCCTTTCTGTTTCACTAATTCACACACACTGACACACACAATACATACAGAGCCTCTAGAGAGTATACTGTACTGTGCAAATATAATGACTGAGGGCTCTCTGTTGTATGTATATGCTATGCTGCTGCAACTATTCTGTCTTTATGACAGCTCTTGTGTCTGACAACTATACGGAAATCCATAAACTAAAGGCTCTGTGAAAAAGCCAGGCTCTGTAAGAAAGGCCTTTAAACAAGTCATAAAATCATTATTATATGCTTTTCCCTGCCTTAGCTTCTAAGAGTTGGTGTGCTTTTTTGAACCTACTGCTCAATCCTCTGATGGACAGATCGCGAGAAGATTGTATGGTTTCTTTACTTTTACTGCTTAATTTACTGATACGTATATGCATTGAAATTTTTCTAGTCTTAGGGTGCGTGTTACTGTATTAATGAATGTGCAATATTTAAAAAGTCACGTGAATATTATTAAACAATGTTATTGAGTGATATAAAATTAAAAGATAAATATTTTCTTCAAATGATGAACAATTCCCGTTTAACTAGCTCAATAAATGACGAAATCATCCCATAAAAGTTTTAGGTGCCTTATTGTGCTTTATGAGGACTCATAAAGGAATATCTTAGCAAAATTAATGTTACTTTCTGGAATAACTAAAAGCGAAACATAAATTTGTTGACCGACTTAATTATTTACTCTTAATATTAAAGAAACTAATTTTGTTTTTGTTAATTCAAATTCATAATACTAATTCATCCCATATTATAAATATACGACAATAATTATAACTTTATCCAGTAAGAATCTTATTTTTAAATAGTGAAACAAATAATATGTAAATTTTGGATTTATTTTGCAGAAGTATTATTGCTTTTTACTCTCTCCAACCACCTCCCCCCCCAACCAAATATAATTTTAAATGTTTTCTTAGTTATATGTCCTTAAATATCATAGCTTCGTTAGGTGATTTGGGACTTAAGAGTGTGTTCGGAATGTGGTTGTGAGGTCCGTAGTAGAATTAGGCTTAAATTGGCGAAATTGAATTTTTGGCAAATTCCGGTCGGCAGTGAAAAATTAGCTGGAACAGGTTTGCAGTGTCATTTTGGGTGTGTGTGCAAATTTTCAGGTCATTCGGACGAGGTTTGGTTAGTTTCGGCATCGTTGGTGTTTTTCGGAAGTTTGAAGATCCTTAGGCTTGAATCATGAGTTCAATTGGTGTTTCGATGTTATTTTGGGTGTTCCGAGGGTTCGACTAAGTTCGGGTGGTCATTTGTAACTTGTTCGTATTTTTGGTTGAGGTTCCGGGGGCCTCGGGATGAGTTCGGATAGCTATCGGGGAGTTTGAAGGTTGGAAAGTGCACCTGTAGCTGCTGGTTCTGTTGTAACCGCACATGCGATTAGGGAACCGCAGGTGTGAGACCGCAAAAGCGGAGGAAGGGATCGCAGGTGCGGAATTGGGCCCTCAGGGGGAAAATCGCATATGCGGTTATTTGGACGCATCTGCGGGACCGCATGTGCGACGCCTGGTCCGCAGATGCGGGAATTGGGCTTTTAATGAAAAATCGCAGATGCGGTGGTCTGGACCGCAGAAGCGGTCCAAAGATGCAGAAAAATGGGCCGCAAATGCGAGATTCCTGGGCAGAAGGTATATAAGGAGGACTTCACGAATTTTGGGTTATCTTCCACCATTTTCATCCGGGTTTGAAGCTTATTTGAGGGTTTTGAAGAGGGAAATCATGGGTTCTTTGTGGAGGTAAGATTTTTGGACCTAAACTCATTTATGTGATATTATTTGACTGATTGGGGGTGAAACGTATGGAAATTTGTGACTAAAATTGAGGGATTAGGGCTTGAGATTCTAGACTTTTAATTGGAGATTTGAGGGGCCATTTGAGGTCCGATTTTGATGTTCTTGGTATGTATAGACTCGGGGAAGGATGAGGATTTTTGTTGTGTAATTTATATCGAGTTCCGAGACGTGGGGCGGGTGATCGGGTTTGGGCAATTTCAGAATTTGTGCTTAATTTTGATAATTTTCGAATGGGTTTCGTCTTCCTAGCATATGTTGATAATATTAATCTGATTTTGGTTAGATTTGGAGCAATCGGAGGCCGATTCGAGGGACAAGAACATCGCGGAGTAGTATTCGGGCCGGTTTGAGGTAAGTAACGATTGTAAATCTAGACCTGAGGGTATAAAACCCCGGTATTTCATATTTTTTTGATAAATGAGATGACATGCATACTAAGTGACGGGCGTGTGGGCATGCACCTGTAGCGATTGTGACTTGGCCCATCCCGTAGCGACTATTATGCCGCTTATTTGATTTGCAATCATATGATATCCTGTATCTTAGAGATTTATACTATGTTTTGGGTTGTACGCCATGTTTGGGGCCTTGTGCCGACTGATACGCTCAATTTACACCTTAAAAGAGTGCAAACGATCGTTGTCAAATATAGTAACCCAACAAGGTTGGGGTCGAATCCCACAGAGAACAATATGAGGGCGATTAGGAATGCTAGAGAGTTATCACTTATCGCGCAATGCCAAATAATTAAGATTTTGGTTTTTTAATAATTGTTTATAGCTAAATGCGAAAATATAAACTAACCTAGAAAGCGAGTAAAATGATCAATGACAACAAGAATGAATGCATCGGGAATTACACTCAGGTAACGATCCAATATATTTCACGATTTTACAAATATGAGTGAGTTATGTTAATTCGCCACGGATAATATTTCTTAATTAGCTTTTCCCAAAGACTAACAAGACTTCCT
>ML244686.1:5497-52109 GCA_005239495.1 Nicotiana undulata | reverse complement strand
TATTTAGCACTCTGTTTAGATAGTTCGTGAGTTGTGACACCCCGGTTTTGGGCTTATGCGATGTTATGTATTTCACTATTCCACTTTGCATGATTTCGTTATTTCTGTTAAAAAAATTCTAAAGTGTTTTCGTTATTTCTGTTAAGATTTTAAAGGTATTTCCTTTACTACTGTTGGATTGCAAGTGTTAGATTAGCTGTACACGTTGGCTTGTCTAGTGGGTTCAACGTTAGACACAGTCACGACCTGAATGGTGGAATTTCGGGTCGTGACAGGATACCTTGTTTCGGCATCGCCTAGGGTTCTACTAACATAATAAACAGGAAATTGCGTACCTTCTTCTTCCCATAACATGGCACCACTTACCGCCACATCGGAAATTGCCTAGTAGAGGTACAACTGTTCGTTTGCCTTCAGAGTGTGCAATAAATAGGGGCTCAATAGGTATCGATTGAGTTCTTCCAAAGCTTGGTGGCATTCCGGAGTCCAAGATAAGTTCTCTTCTTTTTCAATAGTGAGAAGAATCGATGACTCTTATCCTACTATCTTGAGATGAACCGGCCCAACGCGGCTATCCGCTCGATCAGTCTTTCTACTGCCTTGACGTTGTTGACTACAGTGATGTGCTTTGTGGCCTCTATTTTGTCGGGGTTGATCTCTATTCCCGGTTAGATTCCATGAATCCGAGAAACTTGCCCGAGCTAACCTCAAATGCACACTTCTCCAGGTTTAGCTTCATGTTGTACTTTCTCAATATGTCGAAGGTTTCCTACAAATGTTTCAAATAGTCCTATGCTCGCAGTAAGACTGTGCATGGATCGGATCAGATCGATTTAACACGGTTCATATTGAAATTTTGAATTTCGGATTGTACAAAATACAATCCGAATTCGAACCGAGTTAATATCGGATCTTAAAGTTTTGATCAGATAAATATTTTGGATTTTCGGATTGGATTGTACATATTATTAAGACTATTGCGAATCTAATCGGCTAATGCATCTGCTTTGTCTACTTTCTTGTATGTTATGTGCTAATACAAACATCTTTTTTCTTTTCATCCAATTTGTCAGCATTACATCTCTAAGAAAACATTTCTTTGTAGGTTTGAGTTGTTATGCCTCTGAAAATGGTCATGTTTCTGCAATTATGAGGGGACTATGGTGCCAATGTAGCCAAATCCAGCAATTGTAAAGGTAGCCAAATCCGGTCGTCGTTGATAGTCGGAACACAGAGAAGAGAGGCGGAGCGGAACAGAAAAAGCAGGCGAGCAACAGTCACTTTGAACTCTGAAGAGAGCTTAGAGATAGATGCCATATAAACTAGGCGTGAAGATTGAAAATAAAATAAGACCTAACCCTAAAATTAAAGTTTAGTACTTATACATGCCCTATTTCGGATTTCGGATCGTATCAGGTTAAAATTATATCAATCTGAATCCAATCCAGATATCCAAAATTATTAAAAAACATAATCCGAAATCCGATCCAAATATCGAAATCTAAAATCCGAAATTGAGCGGATTGGTTTGGATTTCGGATATCCGATCCAAATGCACAACCCTAGCTCGCAAGGACTTGACCAACATATCATCAATATAAACTTCCATTGATTTTCCTATTTGTTCTTCGAACAACCGGTTAACTAGCTGTTGGTATGTGGCACTGGCATTCTTTAATCTGAACGACATTACATTATAGGAGTAGGTGCCGAATTTAGTTATGAAAGACGTCATTTCTTGATCGTTCGGGTCCATCAGAATTTGGTTATACCTGAAATAGGCATTGAGAAAATTGAGTATTTCGTGTCTGGCCATTGTGTCGATCATTCGATTGATATTAGTCAAAGGGAAGGAATTCTTTGGACACGCCTTGTTTAGATCCCTATAATCTACACACATCCTCAATTTATTTCCTTTTTAGGCACTACAACCATGTTAGCTACCCAATCCATGTATTTAACTTCCCGGATGGAACCTATTTTCAAAAATTTGGATACCTCGTCCTTGATGAATGTGTGTTTGATCTCAGATTGTGGCTTTCTCTTCTGCTTAACTGGATGGAACATCGGATCCAAGCTCGATTTATGAGTGGTTACCTACGGTGGGATCCCTGTCATGTCTAGATAGGACCAGGAAAAACAATCGGCGTTAGCTTTAAGAAAATTAATAAGTTTTTTCCTGAGCTCGGGAGTTAACCCCGTGCCTAGGTATACCTTTTGATCCGGTAGGTACTTGATCAATATAACTTGTTTCAATTCATCGATCATCGATTTGGTGGCGTCAATGTCATCGGGTGCTATGAATGATCTCGGGATGCTATAATCATCCTCATCATCTACTTCGTGCTCGTTCCAATTTTCCGGCTCGACTGAGGTCAGTATCATTGATTTCTATTTAGTTTCTTCTTTTTTAGTCGGTTCCGCTCTTTTTGACGTTAAAAATGAGGGCACCAGAATCACTTTATCGATAGAAAACATTTTCCTTGCAGGCGGCTATTCTCCGTAAACCGTTTTGACTCCTCCTGGAGTGGGGAATTTCAGCTTCTGGTGTAAGGTCGAAGGCACCGCTCTTATGTTGTGAACCAACGTCTTTCCGAACTAGGCATTGTACCTCATATCCCCTTCGATCACATACAACGTTGTTTCTTGGGTGGTCCCGACAGTGTTTACCGGTAAAGTTATCTCACCTTTCGTGGTCTCACACGCCATGTTGAAGCCATTCAATACCCGGATCGCCGGTAAAATTTGATCCTATAACCCAATTTCTCTACGACCCTCGATTTGATGATGTTGGCCGAGCTACCTGGATCAATCAACACATGTTTAACTCAAGATTTATCGATAAGTACAGATATTACTAGTGCGTCGTGTGAGGCTGTACGATGCCCTCGGTGTCTTCATCGCTGAACGAGATAGCTCATTCCGAGACATAATCTCGGGTATGTTTTTCTCTCGTGATAGAAACTTTGGTGCATTTTATCATCATCCCTTGGGGGACATCAACTCCCCTAATGACCATGTTGATTACGTGTTGAGGCTCCTCTTGTTTGTCTTGTTTGTTAGCATCCCTATTTCTGAAGTAGTTTTTGGCTCACTCGCTTAGGAATTCTCGAAGGTGCCCATTGTTGAATAATCAAGCAACTTCTTTTCTTAACTGACGACAATCTTCGGTCCTATGACCGTGAGTACCGTGGTACTTACACATCAAATTAGGATCTCTCTGGGCAAGGTCGGACTGCAATGGTCGGGGCCACTTAGTCTCTTTGATGCGCCCTATGGCTGACACTATGCTTGCAGCGTCCACAGTGAAATTATACTCCGATAATATTGGTTCCTCCCTACTTTTGAGCGACCTGTCAAACCCTCTCTTACTCATCATGCCCCGATCGCTCGGTCCTCGATCATTTATCTTCTCGTTCGTTGCCGGGTGGCACCAGGATCCGCTTCCCTTTCGATCTGCGTTGTATGGATGATATCAATCTTGGACCGGCCTCGGCTCTTGATCAATGGTTCTCTCAGACCTGTCATCGGTCCTCAAGGGGTAAACAAGCCCCGAAGGGCCCGGAGTTGGTCGTCTTCGACCCCGATCTTTAATTGATATTTGTTGTGGACGTTGAACCAAATAACTGTTAGGTACTCCACCAGGTTTTGCTTTAGCTGTTGGGAGGCCACAGAACTTCGAGGGTTGAGCCCTTGAGTAAATTCCTGAACGGCCTAATCATTCGCAACTGGCGGCAGATCTATCTATCCCATTTGGAACCTAACACGAACTCCCTAAGCAACTCGTTATCCCTTTGTTTGACCTTGAAAAGGTCTTTCTTCCTGGTCTCTACCTTGATAGCTCCCCATGGGCCTTCACAAAAGCATCTGCAAGCATAGCAAATGAGTCAGATAGAGTTTGGAGGCAAGTTGTGGTACAATATCATTGCTTCCTTGGACAAGGTTTCCCCAATTTTTGTTTAGCAACGTCAACTCGATATTGTCGTATTTCAAGTCATTCCCTTTAATCACGCATGTATAGGAGGTTACATTCTCATTTGGATCCGTGGTCCCATTATACTTGGGAATGTCTGGAAATCGAAACCTCTTTAGGATCGGCTTCGGTGCCGCATTCAGGGGGAAGGGCTTATGAATAAACTTTTTGGAGTCTAGTCCCTTCAATATTGTACATCTCCATCTTCTTGTCGTTAGCCTCAATCTTTTTCTCATCCGACTCCACTTGTTTTGTCAATGCTTCAAGAATCTTTATCATCTCGGAATTTTCCATGGGCCTGAATTCACCCGGTTTCACGGTAACTTGTTTATCCATCCGAGTATTTTCCCGCGACTGCTCGGGTTCGACCTTGTTAGAGGCGTGGCTTTGATTCTACAACTGTTCCATCACCGCTTACTGAGGCTGCAACATTTTGAAAATCAACCGCAGGCTCACCCCATCACCTTCACCTTAGGGGGCCTCTCGAGCCGTTGGTCGGGCTCCCCGCGTATGCTATTTTCGGGATCCGCCGGTAGATTGATGTTGATGGCCACCTGCGAGTTAGCATCGATTGGGTCAGCGATGGGACACCATTATGATCCACATGAGGCATATCATTTCTAGGCATCACGTTATTATTCTCACCATGATGGCCCGACTCAACATCAATGTTCAAGTGAGCAGACTGAGGATTAGTCATCCTTGGCTAACCTAGAATCAAAACTTCAAAGACCAAGTGTGAAATAGGGCGTGTTATGAAGATTCGCATCAAATCACCACTATTATCCTTAGCCCACGGTAGGTGCCAAACTGTTTACCCTAAAAAAATGAGTAACAATTAAATTTATACGCGGTTGAAAGGATATGCGATTTAATTCAATACAGATGATTAAGAACAACAAGTAAATAAGTTAGAGATAAAATAAACGATCAAATCAATCACAATGTGATGATCAAGCCTAACTTAGGTTGAACAGTGGAATTTGTCCTCGATCGGACCCTCGATACAAGGTCAGTCGCGAATAAATAAGAGAACAAATGAAGAACACTTTGAAAAGTAGCTAGAAGACAAAAATAAATTTTTATTGCTTTGATTTGCGTGTCACACCGTGTCAAAATAAAAGCAACCTTCCCATTTATATAGCAAGTGAATTCCAGTGTTAATACAAGTCTAAATAAGGTAAAAATCTTTTTTTTCCCGGTAAATGTCGATCCGCAGTTGATATCAGATGGGATTCGCGCCGAAATATCCGGTTGAGGGCGAATATCAAGGCCCCCTATTCGCCAACATAACCGTTCTTAGCGTTTCCCGATGTCCAGGAACTATACTTGGTCTGGGTCCGTTAATTCACCGTGCCTGATCCCATATACATCGTTTGTTCCTCACGGGTTTTGATACGATGGGTCATTGGGTCTCGATTATAATCATGTCGATCCGTGCTTCCCCTTTATTTCCTCATCGAGAAATTGGAGAAAACTCTGCCCTCGATTATACTCTCACACAATATGCAAATGAATTCGGCAATAAAAGAAAACATATTCTAGTTGACACTAGAGTTTTGAGTTCCAAATATTACGAAATTATGATCAAAATTAGTATTATTGACTTTTATAAATTTAAGGTGACAATTTTTTTAATGACCAACGTATGATATGTTTTCAATTAAACTGAATGCATAGTTTAACATGTAATTTAATCTACTATATGAGTAATAATATAAATAATATTTAAAGTAAAATTAAAGATTGTAGTTTGTTAAAACACACTTGGATGTTCCCAAAGGGATAAAATAACATCAAAATTACTTTAATAAATTGAAATATTGAAACTTGCGAGTATTATAATTGATGAATTACATATTCTACCTTAGTACCCATAATAATAATAATAATAATAATAATTTGAAATTTTTTGGGAAATAAGTAGTTCGTACAAGGGTAAAACAGGAATTTTTTTTATATTTTAGTTTGTTAAAATTAATAAGTAAAGTAAAAATACATTTTTAATATAGTGGACAAGTTTTTTTTTTAAAAACAAAAAATCAATATTGTTTTCGCCGAAAAGAAAAAAAAACATAATAGCAGGGTTGTCCATCTTGACTTACGTGTCAAATAATTATTGGCTGTACTAGGACACCAGCTGTGCACCAGATAGTGGAAAATAAAGCCCTAAACTTCTCCCCCAACATTTTGCTTTCGCAAATCCACATCCAGAAGGGTGAGCTGACTGCCTGACCGGAGCTTGGGTTCTTCCTCAAACTCTTCAAAGGTTTCTGCTTTTTTCCGTTTTCTATATGCTCCGCGCGCGCGCGTGTGTGTGTGAATTGATTATAATATACGAATTTGTTTCTTTTATTATGTGGTTGTTTTAGGTATTTGGAGGTAGCAAATTATTCATTGTAGTAGTAGAGAAGAAAAGATGGGAGATGCCTATTGGAATCAGCATCGTCAAGCGCCGCTTCCTCAATCTGCCGGATTGCTCAAACGACCTCGCTCTGAATATGGTAAAAATCCCTACTTTTTGAAAAAAGAGAGGATCTTTTGTAGCTTATATTTGGTTTGGAGGCGAAATAAATACTCTTCTATAGTAATTATTTGTGCTGCATCGAAATTGGCTTGTGATTATGAATAAATTGCTAGCTACTGTGAAAGTATGAAACCCTATAATTAATGTTTTTTTTTTCGTCATGGTAAATTACATTGACATTTGGAATATTTAAAGTTGTAGATTGATCTGTATTGAGATTTTGAAAAAAATAAAAAGAAGAGAAATTCTTTTTAAGTCAGCCTGAAATAGTTGTGGATGAGTTGTGTTTTCATGACCTTCCAATTTTGGAGAATGTGGAAGAGCTAGGTTCAATGAAGGGGGTTTCAATTGAACCCCCTCGTCCAAAAGTTATAATGTGCAAAAATGGTTTTTTTGTTTGTTTTTTATGGATAAGTTTTTGAATACCTTGACGTGAGGGGAACTTCAAATGTTGCGGTAAAGAGGTTTAAAAATTGCTTTGAGTCACTAGTTTGAATCCAAGGTGTTACATTCTTGCATTTCCTCGAATCCCTTTATTAAGATTAATGGCTCCGCCGCTGTTGGAGATAACAACAACAACAAGCCCATTATAATCCCACAAAGTGAGGTCTGGTGGTTTAAAACATCAAAGAGTCTAGTGGTTGTATTATGATGTCTTCTGCTAGTGTATCTCCATTATGTTGTTCTTTGTGCATGTTTTGAAATGCAAAAACATCGAGTTGGCTGGAGGCTTGAAGAGAATTATATTGGAAGTGGTGAAACAGGTGGGGTGGTTTGTGAGTGAACAAGTAGGAAGTTCTGATCCGGGCTGAAGTGTTCTTGGCCTGAACAGTATTAGTGATATTGCCCAAGTATAAGGTTGTGTCCCCACGACCTATATTTTCTTTTGTAAGATTTGACACTTAAAAAGTTAGGTTAATCAATTACTTAACTTAAGCTTTATGGCCAAATTAATCATGGTTTTGTAGAGTGGAGGTTACTTAAGGAAATAAAGAACTCGATTTGAGGTTGGAGAAACTTTTAGAATTTGCAAGGACATGTCTAGACTCTTGAGTTTCTACCATCTAGGACTTCATGGTTAGTTTGTGCATACCAATTTACAATTATAGTTACAGATACCTAGGTAGCAAGTGTATTATGTTGCGCGTTAATTCCCCTTCTTCCCAATCTTCTTTGTTATACTTTTTCATCTATATCATTATTTTGATCTATTTTGTCGTCGTCAGTATGTAATCCTTTATTCTCTTCCTTTTTAATATCCTTGGCACACATGATTGAGAAAGCAACTTGTGCAGAAAATATTTGTTTTATGAGCAAAGTAAAACGCCATTTCTTTTTTGAGATTTTCCTGTTCATAGACTTTTGCAGCCAAACAAACTTTCGAGATGTATTGCCCCCCCACCCTCACCCTACCCACAAAAACCCAAACCCTCCCACCCCCCGAAATAAGATAGAAAAAGAAAGGAAGGAAGAAAGAAAAATATTACAGAGTTAATGTTCACAATTCACTGTAAGCAAGGACAGCAAAACAGAGGAAGAAGTAGATTTGAGGGTGGAAAACCTGAAAGGCTGCGAACTTGTTCTTCTTGTGCCAAGTATAGAAGAGTTTGAGCTCCAAGTTCTTCTCTTTCTATTTTTGGTGTATTTTAATTGGCGTTAACCTCAACAACCCCTTTTGACCTGACCCCAACCAACCCAATGATTTCTATAAGTTGTTTTCTCGGCCCCTCTTCTCTCTGAGTTTTTTGTATGATTATAGTGGTGTTGGATCTTGTTGAGTAATGTTCTGGCTAAAGCAGAGTTCCGGTCGTCTTAGTTTTACTCCTCCTTAGTTCTCATTACTGCAGAAGCCCATTTTTGAGAGAATGGTTGTCCAATCTCACCTCATTCCTCTTTACTAGTTTATTGAAGAACTATTTGTGGTTTCAGAGCCAATACTGGAATATACATCCGCCTTGTATTGTTTCCACAATGGTTGCTGACTTGTAATGGCACCAAATCCCAAGTTCTACCTTGAATCTGATGCTGATTGCTGAAATTAGCAATATCTTTTCTTGTCGCTGTTATGCTTTTGGATACAAGAGTTCCCATTAGCAATTGCCTTTACTCTGTACATATTTCTGGTGCCCTGTATTGTTTTTTCAGGCTTACTGTGATTGCTCTGTATGCAGTGCTTTTATGTGCCGTAAGGCCATTTTGACCTTACCTGTCCGCCAAATGAAAATTTAACTTTCGAGGTCAAACTCTGCTGTGCAAGCAACATTGTGCACTCACTTTGTTATACGTTTTGATAAGCATATATGGTCTGACCATATTTCTTGCAGTGCCAGATCTTCCACCATCTGGGATGTCATCAGCTCATGAAATGCATCATTACTTAGGACGGGATGATGATCGTGGTGGACCTCGAGTAGTGGATACACAGTCAATTGGATCAGCATATGATCGTTATCTTCAGAGTTCGGTAATCACTGAAGCTGACAATTCTCCTACTTTTCCTCAGGCATGCTTAGATTAGGTGCTAATTTTGATTTTCTTTGTTCCTTTCTTCCTCGTGTAGCAACTTTCTTCTCTTTCAGTCGGTGAAGCTAATAATTACAAGGGAGTGGGATTGGCTAGAGCAGGTGCTATATCTTCCCTTCCTGTACGTGATCAGCTTCCATCAGCTCGTGGGCCAGAACTAGCACCAAATGGAAGAGCAATGGTATTAAGTGGTCAAATGCCACTCGAATCTTTGCCAAGGCCTCGTGAAACACTGCCTCTCCCTCCTGATGCTTCTAACACCCTCTATATAGAGGGACTTCCTGCAGACAGCTCCAGAAGAGAAGTAGCCCGTATCCTTTGAGACGTAATTTACTTGATTAGGACAGTTCTACAAATTTTCTGAATATTTCTGTCTCACTCTGTATGTTTGCCTTTCCTTAGTTCGTTCCTTTGTTAGGCTAGTTTGGTAGGGTTTTTGTCTGTGATAGCTAGTGACGATTTTGTGTCTTACTACTCTTTTGTTTGTCATAGAGCCGAGTTTATTTGATGGTTACCGCTTTTGCTTTGCACCTATTTTCTGGCTTTCATGATGTTGTTATTATTCTTATGGTACATGATGGTGGTACTATGTTGTCTCTTTTCTTTTCTTTTCATCTTCTTGAGCCGAGGGTCTTTTGGAAACAACCTCTATACTCCTCGGGATAGGGGTAAGGTCTGCGTACTCACTACGCTCCCCAGACCCCACTGGTGGGATTCTACTGGGTTGTTGTTGTTGTTGTTTTTTCACCGTACCGGAGCAGGATGGGTGAATTGGAGGCTCGCTTCCGGTGTCTTGTGTGATAAGAATGTGCCATTGAAACTTAAGGGTAAGTTCTACAAGGTAGTGGTCAGACCGACTATGTTGTATGGGGCAGAGTCAGTCAAAAAGTCTCATGTCCAGCAAATGAAAGTAGCGGAAATGCGTATGTTGAGATGGATGTGTGGGCATACTAGATTGGATAGGATTAGGAATGAAGTTATTCAGGACAAGGTGGGAGTGGCCCCGGTGGAGGCTAAGATGTGTGAGGCAAGGTTGAGATGGTTTGGGCATGTTAAGAGGAGAGGCACAGGTGCCCCAGTCAGGAGATGTGAGAGGTTGGCCGTGGGAGGTGAGAGGAGGCGCAGAGGTAGACCGAAGAAGTCTTGGGGTGAAGTGATCAGGCGGGACATGGCGCAACTTGAGCTGTCCGAGGATATGACCCTAGATAGAAGGGTGTGGAGGTGTAAGATTAGAGTGGAAGGTTAGTAGGTAGTCGTGAGTTTCTCTTTGTCTTCCCTAGTCCGTTGGTATTAGTGCTAGTATGGTTCCCTCTTTTCCTTAGTTTGCTATAGTCGCGTGTCTTTCTGTTACTACTTACCTTCAGTAATTCCATAGTTGCTAGCAGTACTTCGCCATAGTCTCGTATGCTGCCTCGGACCCTTTGCCTGAATAGACTATCTTGCTATAGCTTGTTATTGGTACCTCTTTCATATTCTTTGTTAGCTCTGATTTAGTTTTCTAACGATTTGTCTTGCTATCACTTGTTATCAGGGCTCCCTTCACTTTCGCTAGCCGAGGGTCATTTCGGAAACAGTCTCTCTACCCTTCCAGGGTAGGGGTAAGGCTGCGTACATCCTACCCTCCCCAGACCCCACATGGTGGGATTACACTGGGTAGTTGTTGTTGTTGTATGTTCCGTTGTTGTTGTTGTTGTTGTATGTTCCCTAACTGCACGTAAAAAGATATTTTTCGCCCTTTTGTGGGCTACAAAGAAGTCAGACTTGTTAGAAAGGAATCAAAGCATGTAAGCTGATGTTTATACCTTTTCTATTGGTGTACTTTTTATCTACCAGGTGGTATTTTGATAAAAACTTCATTTTGCAGCGTGGTGGAGATCCTCTTATCCTTTGTTTTGTGGATTTCGTAGATCCAGCTTGTGCAGCTACTGCTTTGAGTGCATTGCAAGGTGATTTTTTCAAAATAATAATAATCCTCCCTCAACTTCGATTAGTGAATTGTTTTCTCTGCTGCAGTCATCTGATATATGATGATCGCTCAGTGTACGGGTGTGTTGCTAGAGTGTTTTAAGTGTCAGTTTTGCTCTTTGCCTTTTCAAATTATAGATAATTGCAGTTGAATTTATTTTGGATGCATGCATATTCTAGTTCTGATTCTTCATCCCTGTATGAAGCCGAATCGTGGGGTCATCTGAGGAGTAAAACCCACTTGCTTTATATGCTATTTCCCGGCAAGGCCGCAGACCTGTATATCCATTGAATGGTCTCTCCTCTATGTGCAGGTGCAAAGCCCATGGGCAATGCACCTTGGGCAAGAAGCCCTGCCTCTTCTGGCTTTTGGTTGTAATCCTTATATTCTGATCTGTCCATTTCCTTCACCCATTTCTTGTGTAAAGTATCGTAAAAACATTTGAAATAAAACATCATATCTATGAAGTTTTCCTGTAGTTCGTCTTATTATTCTTGAAAAGGTCCAGACCGGCTTATAGGACAGCTGTTGGGTCTGCCATTCTAGAATGATGCCAATCCTGGGTTAAGATAGCTAATATTTTACATAATTAATATGATGATACTTGCAGTCCAATCATTTATTATGAGGATGGGGTTACTCTCTAGCTGCTGCTATGACAAGTGACATTTTCTCGTTCGCTTTGTTTGGTTTAAATATCTAATACTCCACATTATTATTTTGTGATACTTGCATTTTGGGTCATTTATTCGTAGGACATACTGCCCTTGCAAGTTCTCACTCTCTTATTTTGGTTATTTGATACTTCCTCTGTTCCAATTTAGTTTTCAGGTTAGGCTTTTACATGCCCTTTAAGAAAGAAGTAATAAGAGGAGTAATTTGACTAATCCACCCTTATCAATTCTTCAATCTTTGAACAGAATAATCTATTTTCAATAGATAAGCGAACGATATTGCCGTGCTTCTTCATTTCTCCATTAATTGTGTAACTATATCTCTATTATATTATTGAACCCATTTAAATATGCACGTTAACGTAAATAGAGATTAGTTACACGATGTAGAGGACGCAAATAGAGTTCTCTTATTTACAGAAAACAGGTTTGTGTGGTCAAAGATTGAAGAACTAATTAAAGTATAAATTAGTCAAATTACTCCTCTTACTAATATTCTCTTAAGGTGTCTACGAGGGCCCAACATATGCGTGTACAAAAGCTATTACTATATCTAAGATTAAAAGAACAATCATCTTATGAGTGGTCTCTGCTGATGAATTTGCCAGGTTACAAAATGGATGAACATGACCCCGATTCGGCCTACTTGCGGTTGCAGTTCTCGAAGTTTCCAGGTCCGAGATCCGGTGGCTCGGGGAGTCGTGGGAAGCGATAAATAACATCCATCAGCTTTTTATTTGCTTAGTATTGCTCCGTCTGAATTGTTTTGTGTTATGTACTGTAACTGGAAATTGGGTCAACAGCGGGCACTATCCAAGGTTATTACAGTATTATGCAGGCTATTGGTTTTTGAAGTGGGAGTTTTCCGCTTCAACAGCCTTTAAAGGCAAGTGAAACTTTGTTGGTAAGAATGTACAACTTGATAGGCGGATGCAGGTTGTAGTACTAGTTATTGAGTAAACGCTTTTAATTTTATCCCAGACTGGATTTTTAAGAGTTAGTGTGACAAAAATCTCTCATCTTGCTTTTACTTGTTTCCGTTTTCAAATAGAAAATGTTTTGCAAAGACTGAAAATATCTATACGCATTACTACTAATAGATGGCAGCTTGAGATTGTTCATTAGTTCCTCCATAAAACAGGTACAAGTTTCCAATAGATTGGGCATTTTGTTGCTAATAATAGATGGAAAAAGAGTAGTGAGGACACCTTCCTTTTTTTTGTTTTCCATGGATATTATGTGCATAGCAGGGCATCTAAACCACTTCTCCATTAATCTTTCCACCACTTGACTGCTTTGTCCTTACCAATCAGAAATCAATACAGTGATTTTTCTGGTAGCATATGGAAACACTATTATTGTGGATCAGTAGATCTTGATCGTTATTTATTCTTCCTCAATACATATTTTGACCAAATGAAAAGCTACTTTAGATATTATTGGCTATTGAAGTTGATTGTTAATGTTTCTCGTCTTTTTTCCCTTTTTTTCTTCATTTGCTTCCTTCTTGTTTCTTCTCTTTAAAATAATAAGATGGGCTGAATGGTGCTTTTGAAGATTGACCGGTACGGTGGTGAAGGTTGTGTATGACGGAGTTGTACTGGCATTGGTTTATCCTTGAGGCAGTATATATAAACTGAATGTATAAAATAAATCAATAGATATACAGTACATTGACTTGTTGATTTAATATGTTCGGAATATACATCGTATATGTTCTGCATTAAACAACTATATGGTAGAAGAATTATATTCTACGTACAACCAAATAATACAAATACCAATAAAATTATGTTATACGCTTCATAACGTATTTTCTCAAAGAATTATATAATATGTGTATACCATTACAATATGTTGTATATGATAGTAATCTTCAAGTATAATATAATCTATATATACCGTTAAGATATACTATGAATATATACTAGTAATATATTCATATATACCATCATTATTCATCATGTTTTTAACAATTATACAACGCGATGAATTATTAAATTTAATATACTACGTATAAGTATGAAAATAGAGGTAAAATCAGTTACTTGAAGGAGGAATGATCTAGCCTGTTTGGCCAAGCTTGTTTTTGGGCCAAAAGTATTTTTTTTGGCCGAAAGCACTTTAGGCCAAAAATTGAGGTGTTTGACCAAGCTTTTGGAGGGAAAAAAAGTGTTTTTGAGGAGAAGCAGATAAAAGTAGCTTCTCTCCAAAAGCACTTTTCTGAGAAGCACTTTTGAGAAAAATACACTTAGAAGCAGTTTCCAAAAGCTTGGCCAAATACTAATTACTGCTTAAAAGTGTTTTTCAAATTAATTAACCAAACACAAACTACTTCTCACCAAAAACACTTTTTTAAAAAGTACTTCTGAGAAAAGCACTTCTCAAAATAAGTTTATTTTACAAACTTGGCCAAACGGGCTAGAAATAAGGAATACGTTGAAGAGAAAAGCTGGATTGAAAAGACGCAAAAGGAAAGGATTTAGGGTGAGTAAAATTTATAAATGTATGAGTATTCAAAAACAGGAGAAAGTGAGGGTTTTAAGGTACACGACATTAAATGGGGGAAAGAAAATGTGCGGAAGACTTCAAAAGTGATGTGAATTACCATTAATTACTAATCCCTATTTTAATGGGATTGGTCCACCATAATAGGTTTCTGCTAGGAATGTAGTAGTTAATAAGCTGTCATATTTGTTAATTGCTAACTGCTACTAGAATCGTAAAATTTTCTTACATATTGTCCAAATATGTTTTTCCACCCTAATTGAAAGCGGAACGCCTGTTTGACTCGGGGGATTTGCATTTGTATCTGTTTCTTGGGTCACATTTTAATTTATACCCGCTTTGCAAAAAGAATTTCAAGCGTACCAACTTTTCGCGTAAATTTCAGGTATACGGGCCAGAAGTAGCAAAGACAATTACACAAACTTCAGCATTCTAGTAGACGGGCCTGAAGTTGTTTGTAATTACTGAACTTAAGCATTCTACTAGCTGAAGTTTTGTTCTCTATTTACTGTACTTAGCATGTTTTAGCTGAAGTTTTGTCTTGGATTCAATAGTTTTGTCGTAAAGCTTTTTCAAAAATTTCAGCAGAAGATGCTGAAATTATTTAGTTAATTTATAAAAACTTCAACACTAAATAAGCTGAAGTTTTGTCCTGAATTCATTAGTTTTGTCATAAAGATTTTTCAAAAACTTCAGCAGAAGATGCTGAAGTTATTTAGTTCATTTGTAAAATTTCAGCACTAAATAAGCTGAAGTTTTTGTCCTACAGTCGTACTAGCTGAAGTTTTGTTCTCTATTTGCTGAACTTCAGCATGTTTTAGCTGATGTTTTCTGCGTAAACTTAGTGTTGGCTGAAGTTTTTATTTGTAATTGCTGAACTTAAACATTCTACTAGCTGAAGTTTTGTTCTCTATTTGCTGAACTTCAGCATGTTTTAGCTTAAGCTTTGTTATGCTTGTGATGAACTTCAAGGGTGAAGTTTGTTTTGTATTGAAGATGGAATTTCTCATCTTTCTACTGATACAGTTCATAAAAATCCATCTGATCTTTCTGTTGGGTACAAAGCATGTTATTTGAGCACAACAACACTTTGTTGACAAACTAATTAAACACTTCATTAACAGAAATCACTAGAGAAACAGGACATCCTAATCGGCATTGGAAGAAACACAAGATATACCATTTTTGTAAATAAAAATTTAAAATCAGAGTGCCATAATAGTTCAACTTTCAAATCTTAGTGTAAGAATTGCATCAATAAACCCGTAATCAGCTTGTTGTTTGATATTCCATTCCTGGATCAATCTGAATTCATTGCAAATATAATAAATACAGACAATGAGTTATAAATAGATGAAGAAAAGTTGTAAAACGCTGTTTCAACAATAATGGCAGTCACTATGAGCAAATAAGCAGTAAAATATACTATAAATTAGAATAAATGAAGAGTAGAAAAGAAAGGAGGAAGAAATGAGCGCACATATAGCAGGAAGAAGGAGGCACCCGAAGTTGTAAAAATTAGGGTATAGGTTAAATAATTTTAAAAATATGAATTTTTACGTTTGACTTCAGTAAGGAAGTGGTCCTAATGCTGGCTTATGTAAAAATTGCACGGGCTAGATAGAGTTTGCCAAATCATTGAATAATAGTCACTATTTTGCTGCAACAGAGACTGGTCCAGCATAATATGCTGGAGTTCGGTGCACTTGTGTATGAACTTCTAGCATATTATGCTGGAACTCCAACACACAAAAAGTTCCAGCATAATATACTGGAGATTCGAGCATCTGCGTATGAACTTTCAACATATTATGCTGGACTAGTGTGAGCACGAGATTTTTGCTTACCATAAAATCCTACAAAAGACTCAATAAATTAATTGGTTTTATGAATTTTTGTTGAATTTTAGTGTTATTTGTGAATTTATTTTACATTATGTAGCCATAATTCGTCATTTAAATCTATAAATAATTTAAAATGGAATGATTAAGCACATAACCTTAGTTACTATTTAAATAAATATAATTGTTTGATATAAAGTAGGATAATGATAATTCCTTGATTTAATTATTTCTTAAACAAAAATTGTGAAATTTGTCTTTGAATGATTATGAGTAATTAAAATAATATGACTCTTAATTAATTAATTAATTGAACAAATACTAGGATTATAACTAATTATCACATTTAGTTTTAACTTTAGGTTAATTTAATTAATTAAGGTGGGTTTTGATTAAAAATGAATTAAAATGGACCTGGGCTAGAATTGCCCAGGCCCAAGCTGCCTCACCAGCGACCCAAACCAATCTCCAATGACCCAGTCCCAAATGAACCAACCCGGCCTGACCCCCTAGCCTTCAAAATGACCCCGTTTGGCTAAGGAATTGAATCCTAGATGTTGATCTATCTAGATCCAACGGCTGGGAACTCCCTAACCCTTATACTATATAATTGTTCCTAAATACCCCCCTACCCCTCATTTTGAAGTCTAATACCCCTCCTTAGAGACAACCCCACCGTCTCTCTAACCCCCACCACGAACCACCGTCCGACCACCGCTCCTCCGCCTTGCTCTGCCGGCTGGAAATCGCCTCCGGCGGCGGAGCTCAGCCAAATAACCTCAAATTTTCACCCCATGACCGTCTTGTCCTCCTTAACCCCATCCCACCATTGATTTCCCCAAACAAATACCCAATTTTGAGTAATTTCAGATCTTAGAATATGAAAAACCTAAAAAAAGCCACAACAGTCGACTTCAAGGACCTTCAACTGCTCAGACCTTCATGAGTCATTTGCTCTTGAAAAAGAGCAATTGATTCATGTAGGTTTGACTCGTTTTCAAACCCACCGGAGTCCGGCCAAACTCCGGCAAAGCCACCGGAATCCGTCCAAACGGCTATATCTGTCCGGTACCCTTTTAAACCCTCTTTCTTCTTCTTCTATTATTTATTTGGTACACTATCAAGAATTCATTGCTTTAATTTCTTGAAAGTAGGATTTCTAGTTTATGATTTTGTAAATTGATATGTTGAACATCGTTTGAAACCTATGTGATCTAATTAACTGTCAGTATATAATTTTAGATTTTTCTCCTTTCCGGCTCATCTCGTTGACTGTTTCCCCTTAGGATTAAATTTGCTTAGCCAATTCAATTTGAACCCGTTCGCTTTTCTGAACCTGCCTAGGTCTGAGTAGCATGCTTATTCTAATTGTTCTTTGTTGATAATTCCTGTTCTTGTTTCTTGTTTTACCACTGCCCTAAGGTCTGTTACCTGATGATTGCGTGTTTAATTGCATGAATAGCTAAATTAACTGCTAATAGAGTAGAATTTCACCATTATCTTTGCTTAGTTGAAAGTAAAATCTGATTTTGTTTACCTAATCTAATCAATTAAGTAATTATGGTTTAGTCAATTCGAATCATGATTTTTGGTTACTTAAAGGAAAGCTGATCCCATTTAGACTCAATTTGGAAATTGAAATAAACCATAGTGTAAGATAATTAACTAAGCCTAATAACACAACTAATTATCATTAATCAACTAACTAATTAACCTAACCCTAGTTAAGAATGACTAGTAGTTAACTAAAGAACCTAACTAGGGTTAATTAACTAAAGTTTAATAAATAACCCAAGAACATTCTAGGTTTGTAAAATCAGATGTCTTAAGGGTAATTGGGTCATTTTATAGGCTGGAAACTTCTGGAATTGGGGGAGCTGTCCAAAAGGATAAGGGTGACAACTGCCTGATGTACTATTTCAGCTCATTAGAGGGGGAATATGCCAAAGCAGATCCCATCCTTAAGCCTCCTATAAATAGACCTTTTTTTTGGACACTAAAAAGGACTCTTTACATTCTGAAATCATCTCTTTTGAATACTGAAATCACCTGCTCTACACACACTGAAAATTACATTCCCCCACCTGCTTTTAGACTTTCATCATCTTCTTTACACTCTCTTAGCTATGAAGAGCATCTGAAAACAACAAAAATAATCAGAGTAGTTTTCCTTTAGTATAAAAGGCAACTTCCAAAAATATTAGTAAAAATGGGATTTCTTTCAAGAGTTATCAGCTTCTCATGGTTTTTTTTCTTTAGCTGGGATTCTTCGTTGTTAGTCTGATTTCGAAGCTTCTTATCTAAATATTCGAGTTCTGGGCTATTCATTCCTGCTGGTTATTACTGGTTTTTGGTTAATCTGCTGATCCTTTCTCTTTCTTGCTGTATTGCTGTTTACCTGACCTTTATTTGGTCAGGACTTTGGTTGATTTTCTCTTTAAACAGTATTGAACTGTTTAATCTTATTGAAAGGCTAAAAAATATGAACTTTATTCTTCTTTTTCTCGAGTCTGTTTCTTCTATAGCTGAGTCTTATGTTTTCTCTAATCTTGTATGAAATCTGAAGTAAGATTGATGGTTACGTTGATAATAAAATTTGAATATGTGTGTCTGAATTCCTGAAGCCAGGTTGTTTTCAAGTATATTGATTCAAAGATGCAATAAGTATTTTGTAGTTAGATTTTATTTTTTTTGCTTCTTAGTTTATTAGTAAAGGTAAATTGCACTAGGGTAGATGAATTTGACCTTTCAATGATCAAATTCACCTCATAACAGTGCACAAACAGTAGTTTAGCTTGCTGGAAATTATCCTTCAAAGGATATAAAGTGCGTAATTAGGAAGAGCCTTAAGGAAGGGAATCCGAACTCATAAAATAGTCGAATTCACTCCTCAAAATGCTAAGAGTGGTCAAAATATTTGACTAAACACTAGCCTGAATAAGGATGACGATCAATAGTCTAAACAAATGGCTTCATTGGATTAGAATCTGACCCCTTTCCATGGTCAGATTCATCCCAAATGCATAAAGAACTCTGTTTGGTAGTGTTTGAAACCGTGTCAAGGGTAAAGTGAATCTGACATTTTCATGGTCAAATTCCTCCTATGATGATACACAAAACCCTTTGGTTGGAGGATTTACAGGTGATACTGTTAAGACTGACGAAAGAGAGGTCCAACTAGGAGCAGTAATTCCGAGCTCTCAGTTAGCCTAGGAATAGTTCTATGTCTATTAAAGGCTGTGATGTAATTCATTAGTTAAAGAAGTATATTAGTTTTATTTAAGTGTTGAATATGAACTGTAAAAAGAGATTGGACATTGTATTTTCAGCGAACGTGTATGAGTTAATTTCAGATTTTGCAAACCAGACTTGAATAGGCATTTGGACATTTTAACATCTTATAATAGGCTGAATTATGGACAATGATTTTGATAGGTTTTTGGGCGTGAAAAAAAAAAGGAAAGGCTTTTGAATTTCATGGGTTATTGTGTTTTCTTCCAAAATCCAACGTGAATTTTCAGAGGTTAATTGTTTAAACCTTCGGATTTGATTAAAGAATCAGAAATCGTTTATTTCAGAACCTCTTTTACAACTTTGTGCTCAAATATGATTTTGTCCAAATTTCCCCATAAAATACTTATTGAAACCCTGAAAATAGCTATTTTGAAGAATGTACAAATATAAATCACTTGTTCAAATGCTCTTAAAACTCCAGAATTCATGACAACATGTATGGTTTAATCTGTACGAATTATAAATCGAATAGCGTTAAAGTTAGGCCACTTGAAATAGATAAAACTATACATTCCATGTTTTATTGTAATTGGATATGTTTATTGCTTATCTAATACATAACTCATGAATTAGTAAGGTTTTGATTCCCTCCTTGATTTTATTGTTGACATGCGATTATTTACATAATTTTATCCTCTTTGCAAAATAGCCAAATTAGGAAGGCCTAAAGGTGATATAAATCGGGCTAGACTAGGCCATAGCCCAATCTCATGACGTGATTTAGGACTTTAGCATAGAGAATCTCGAAAGCCTTTTAGATAGTGAATGCTTGAACTGAGACGAAACAATCATCGAAGTATACGTTTTACGTAACTTTGGGTGAAAACAACTAAAATATACCTTTTTCCAAATTGTGTATACGTTTACGTAACAAAAAGGAAGACTAAAATGAACACTCGTAGAGACACTGTTTAGGAACGAATTTCTAAAAATTATCGGAATTGCGTACACGCCCGCATGACGTGATTTCGGTTTCTTTTTGGCAACAAAACAAAATACGCGCTTGCGCACTTTATTTATCTTATGAGTTCAGTGTCGAGAATTGTATACACGTCTGCGTGACATGATTTTATACGCATTTTAAACTCTACGGGTTTACGCATACGTGGCCCGTCTCAAAAGAATTCCTTGAATACAAAAGAATGATAAAGGCGGTAAAAAGATAAAAATGCATATAGGTACGAAAGCGGTAATTAAACAATTTAGGCCAAGTAGAAATCATTAAGCGACCGTGCTAGAACCACAGAACTCGGGAATGCCTAACACCTTCTCTCGTATTAACAGAATTCCTTACCCGGATTTCTGGTTCGCAAATAATTAAAACAGAGTCAAAATTCCTCGATTTGGGATTTTTAATAAATAAATGGTGTCCCGGAACACCGTAAAATATCCAGGTGGCGACTCTGAATAAATAAATAAATTCCAAATTAGAATAATGTCACTTAAAGTGCAAAAACTCCCTTATTACCCTTACCGGTGAAAAAGGAGGCGTGACAGCTCTGGCGACTCTGCTGGGATTGAGAACCCAGAATTTCTGGTTCAAGGTTCAAGAATTCGAGCTTTTATGTGATTTTACTTAACTTTCTTAATTTTTGATAATTATTGCATTTTGTGCGCTCAAATGTGCTAAATGTTATTTATTTACCGCTTTGATATTTATTTGAACTGTATTTAAACTGTCTCCTCACGCCTCCCTTCTGAGTCTTCTAAAACTGGTGCACACGTTCGCGTGGCCCGCCTTTCTGTTAGAGGTCATACCAAGTAAGAAATACGAGGATGGACTAGCCACTAGGCCGGATAGCCTTTCGTGCTACCGGTACGTCGCTCCCACCCCGACTCGAGTTGTCCGCTCGGGTAGCCAAGGTCTAGAACAAAACCCCAGGTTTAAACCTTAGAATGACAAAACCTCATGCCGGATCCCTAGTAGGAATGATTATTTGCATCATGTGCATTTTGACTTAGGGGACTCAACACAGGGGTTGGGTTCGTCTAGGACAGGTGTACCCGAAACAAAAAGACCATCTTGATTCATCCTACTTACTATATGTGCATTATTTGTCTCGGTTTGTTGTTGACCGGCTAAGGAAAGAAAGAAAAACAATAGAAAAACCAAGAGTGAGGGAGGATAGAAATTTACCGATTTTGAAAAAATACCTGATATTCGAAAAATACCTCGGAACTCTGTCAAAATTTTTCAGAAAAATAAGGAGAAAAAGAGTTTCATAATAGTTGCAAATGAGTCAAAATGAGAAGAAAATTTTGAAATAAGTCAAAATCATTTTTCTTTAGTTATGTCAAAACTGACCGAACTACTTGGATCTGATTCTCATTGGATATGAGATACGTAGGAAAGCCTCATCAGTGCCGACCCCACTTTTCAAAAAACAAACAAAAAATGTCTGTCAGTTTAAATAAAATCGACCAAGCTTCGGTTAAAGTCTTGCGCAGTTCTTGCCAAAATAGCCTTAGAACATTTTTACATTGTCGGCTATTTTCGTTAAAGAACGATTTTGTCTGTCGCTTTTTCCGAAAAGTACCTTGTTTGGCCTCAAAACTTTACTCAAAGTAAGAAGGGGTCATTTTTGCAAAAATGACCACTTTGGTCAATATTGCACAAATAGGCCATTTTAGGAGAGCTTGTCTTTCAAAAATTAAAAATGGGTCTTTTGTGTCAAAATAAGAGGTAATCCTAACCCTGTTTGCTCATAGGTGCAAAGATGAACACTGTCCAAACTCCACAGCTAAACACCGTAGAAGGGGTCCACTACAACTCCAGATGTGGTGTCATGATCTAGATAAAGAGGGAAAAGAATGGGTTTCGCGAACAGTTGGGGTCTCTTGTTGATCTTATGGGGGTCAAGCCCAGAAACGACTTGATCCAAGCCTTGGTAACCTTTTGGGACCCAGTCCGCAACGTGTTCCACTTCTCAGACTTTGATCTCACTCCGACCTTAGAAGAGGTCACCGGATATGCGGGTTTTGGTCGGGACTTAAGGAATCAACAAATCATCTTTCCAAGACCTATCTCGGTGCGCCGGTTCTTCGAGGTCCTTCATGTTAGCCGGCAACTCAGAAAAGACCGAGTATTCAATGGGTATTGTTCATTCTATTTCCTATATTCCAGATACGGCTTCTCAGATGGATTTGAAATACATGAAAAAGGCTTGACCAACAAAGAGGATAAGGATACCTGGAGAGTCCATCGCCGGTTTTCCTTCATCGTAGCATTTCTGAGTGTTATGGTCTTTCCTAATGCCGAAGGGACTATTGACGTTTGGGTGGCCAAAATCGCCCAGGTCTTGACTGAAAAGAAAGATCATACTCTGGTTCCACTCATATTTTCCGACATATTCCGGGATTTGACGGAATGTAAGTCGGGAAGAACATTTTTTGAAGGTTGCAATATCATTCTCCAGATGTGGCTAATTGAACATCTTCGCCGCCACCCACCACTCATAAGCTATGGTACTGATACTAATAAAGACAACTTCATCCAGGGCTATGAGGAAAGAGTAAAAGATTACCCTTTTCCAGAAGGAGTCAAGGCCTGAGTTGATCATCTAAGGTCTCTAAAAGCAAACCAAATAGAATGGACTTTGGGATGGCTCCCACTCAGAGAAGTCATACTTATGTCCGCTGCCAAGAATCATCTATTGTTGATGGGTATCAAGAGTATCCAACCATATGCACCCCAACGGGTTATGAGACAATTAGGCCGTTATCAAGTGATACCCGAAGAGGAGGATTTGAGCATCCAAGTCATTGAGCTACACCCCGAGGCCCCCTTGCCTGAGGCCTTAATTCAACAAAGTTGGAATGGGTGTAGATATTTGAAAAAAGATACTCAGGTGCCCAATCTTGCTAGAGGGGAAATGGACCCGAGATACGCAGCATGGTTTGAGAAAAGAAGTTGCATTACTGAAGAATCGGAACCTGATCCAGAAAGGCCCGCTAAAAGGCCTCATGTGCAAACTTTTGATGATAAAGTGCAAAAAAGACTAGCTTGAGGCGAAAAGGAAAGAGAATATCAAGCCACCATCCATGCTTTGAAAGAAACGTTGAGAAATATGGAGTTCGATAATCAGTTGCAGGCACAGGTAGTCGAGGTTGAAAAACGGCAAATGACCAGAGAAAATGAGGCGCTTCGAGCCCAAGTACGGAGTCTGAAAATAGCCCTCGAGACACCTGTGGGGAGAGAAAGAGATGAAAAGATCATTAACAACCTGAGGTTGAAGGTTCATGAGTATACCTTCGATTTGATAAAAGCTGAAAAAGACTTGCTGGAAGCCCAAAGGGAGTTAGCAAAAGGGAAGGAAGAGCAGGCTCGTCAACTGAGGCAAAAATATGGCAAAGAAATGGCTATCCTGAAAGAAAAATTGCTTGCCATGGGGAACGAAATGGTCCAACAGACCAAAGACTTCAGAGAAGAAAGGGAGCATTGTCATACCGAGATTGGCCAGCAGAAGGGAACAATGCAAGAATTGCAAAAGAAGAACGACGCAAGTGCCCAGGTATTAGAGGCCCGATCACATCAAATAGGGCGCTTACTTCGGGAGAAGGGGATCATACGGAACATAATTAAAGAAATAGCCGACTACGTGGTGCAAAAATGCCACGAGTGAGAGGTTATGACCACTTCCATGTTCTTTGCCACCATGATGACTTTCGTCCATCAAGTAATGGACGAATTGGAGCGACTTCAGGGGGATATTGCACAGAGGCCCGCCAATGCACCACAGGCCCCGAGAAGACAACCAGAGGCTCTCCTTTATTATTGATGTTTAGTTTTTCGAGTCTGTACTTTTATTGCTTTAAAAAATGTTTAGTTGTTTTGTTTTATGTCTAGAGTATGTACTTTTATTTCATGTTTATTAATGTTTCCAAAAATCACTTGTAATGAAAGGAACTATCTTTAATGGTGAAATGAAAATTGCCCTTTATCTATTCCGTGAACTACGTAATGATCTGATTCTTGCGGCGTCATGATACGTAGGCAATCCACATAGGATTTGATCATAGCCCTAAAAAGAAAAGAACAAATAAGAAAGAAAGAAAAAGAGAGAGAATATTAAAGCCGGGATGAAACACTCAACTGTTGCAAACATTTTAGAAAAACGTTTAACTGCTTAGGTGCATCGCATCCCAACGTGTGATTCCCTATGTGTTAATATCTCCCACTAACCAATTTTTTGTTTAATCTAGAAAGGTTACTGTTTTAAAGGTGGTTGGTTTGCGGTGGTATTCTGGCGACACATCCTTATTTCACCAGATCCAAAGGAAGTATTGCAATGACATCAGAAAGTCACCTATCTATTATTGAACCAGAGGATGGCCCCACTTTTGTTATCCCTCAAGCAGAATCGGCAGTCGCCGAAGAAAACAGAAGACTGAAATGGCGTATGCTGGAGATGTGGGACGCTTGGTCCAACGGGAGGGAGCCACCTAATGCCATCCCCGGTTTTCCTGAACTAATTCCCAGAACCGGAGGGACCACCAACGTGCCAATTTCGGTGCCAAACCCATTCGCTCCATTTGGGTTCCCAACCATGGCCTCAAATTATACCGGAATGCCTTCTAATGTTCGCCCCAGGAACCGACTTGGGGATTACCTTCTGTGGTATTCACCGCGCCACCGGCTACCAGTATGGCACAATCAACACTGGCGCGACAGAGTTTTGAGCCAGCAAATTTTACTTTCCAAGCTCCTCAGTTCCAGCCGGATACTGCCCGGGTCACTCCAAATTCTTACCCGCAATACCCACCATTTGAATCTACTGTGGAGCCAGAAAAGATCTTAAAAAATATTGAACGGGATGAGATAACTCGAAAGATGAAGAGCATCGAGCAAAGTTTGAAAAATATCCAGGGCCTAAGCGGCCAAAAGAGCTTGTCTTATGCTGATTTATGCATGTTTCAACACATGCATCTACCTGTGGGTTTCAAGACACCAAAGTTAAAAAAATACGACGGGCATGGAGACTCGATCGCGCACTTAAAGAGATACTTCAAACAACTAAGAGGAACAGGAGGCAAGGAAGAGCTACTGATGGCTTATTTCGGGGAAAGCCTTACAGGTATCGCCTCAGAGTGGTACATTGATCAGGATATCTCCCATTGGCATGTATAGGATGATTTGGCCCGAGATTTTGTAAGGCAATTTCAATACAATGTGGACATAGCTCCAGACAAAAATTCTCTATCTAATCTAAAAAAGAAAGCTTCCGAGAGTTTCCGGGAGTATGCAATTAAATGGCGGGAACATGCATCCCGAGTAAAACATCCCATGGAGGAAACTGAGATGTTTAGTATCTTCCTACATGCCTAAGAGGCCGATTATTTCCAGAATATGATGTCCGCCATGGGCAAGCCGTTCGCGGAGGCCATTAAAATTGGCGAGATGGTAGAAAATGGCTTGAAGACAGGCCGTATTTTAAGTCAATATGCTTTGAGAGACACCTCCCAAGCCATTCAAAGCGGCTCGGGAGGCCTGGCAAACATAAAGAAAAAAGAGGAAGGAGCCATGATGGCTTCAGGCCCTAGGAATTCTCGACGACCTCGGGAATATCGAGGCCCATTTCCCACAGCTTCACAACACTATTATCCTCATCAGGAAGCAGCTTATGCCATGTCTCCCCTCCCTTATGCAGTGATGAACGCTCAACCGCATCCCCGGCCGCAGTAGTACAACCAAAAACAGAGTTCCACCACCTAGAAATAAACATCCTCCCCCAGCTCCATATAATCCACGCCCTCCTCAAAACAACTATCCCTACAATGCCTAACCTCGTGAACCACCAATGAGACCTACTTTCACTCTTATCGGTGAGTCGTACTCAAGCCTGTTGCCAAAGCTGATTCAGATGGGACTCCTACAACCGGTACCTCATACTAGGTAAAGTCCAGAATCAGCTTCATTCAGACCAGGAACCAGATGTGCCTATCACTCGGGAGCAGAGGGGCATGATACAGAAGACTGCTGGACTCTCAAGAGAGCAGTAGAAAATTTGATTGAACAAAAGAAAATTGTGCTAAGGGACGAGGAGGTCCTCAATGTCACAAACAACCCATTTCCAGCCCACAACAATGGGCCTGACATTGGAATGATTTGTGAAGACAAGGAATTTGACCCGACGCTAAAAGCCATCATTGCCATTGTGGATACGAAAAAGAAAGCAAAAACAGTGGCAAAACCGGGCAAAGAAGAAAAGAAAACAAAACCCCCCGGCCAGGATAAGGAAAAGGCTAAGGAAGAAAAGGAAACAAAGACCCCCGACCCGGTTAAACAAAAGGCCAAGGAAGAAAAGAAAGAGATGGCACCAACTAAAGAAGCTGTCCTTTATGTCCCGAGAGCTCCGCGAAACAGACAGCTTGCTTTGAGCCCTCCCAGAAGATTAGAGCTAAAATCCAAGCCGCAAAGTTTGTATGTGCCGAAAGGGACATATGTTGTGAAAAGTCCGACCATCCTGCCAAAACTGAATGAACCTCTGATCATCAGCCGCCGGCCGCAAATCCCAATCAAAACTACAACTACTGTCCCCTGGAATTATGATCAAACCCTGGTGACATATAAAGGAAAAGAGGTCATAGGGGAAGTCAACGAAGCAAAACCCACTGGGAAGTATCACAACCCAGAAGAGTTGAACAAAGCTAAGCACAAACGCTTTCCCCTAAAAAAAATCTATCACTGCCGAAGAGGCCGAAGAACTCTTCAAGAAAATGAAAATGAAGATGTCTGAATATGCCACAATTGAAGAACTTAGGAAAACCCCTGACCAGGTGTCGCTTTTGTCTCTATTGACTAGCTCAAATGAGCATTAAAAACTACTCCTGAAGACGTTGAATGAAGCGTATGTACCCGCTGAGACCTCAGTCGAGCAATTAGAGAGAATGGTTGAGCGCTTCTTCGAAGTAAACAAAATTTCTTTTAGCCAGGACGATCTACCTCCCGAGGGAGCTGCTCACAACAAAGGCTTGCACTTAACAGTTAAAAATGAGGGATACTACGTAAAAAGGGTCATGCTCGACGGAGGATTCGGAGTAGATATTTTCCCTTTGTCAACACTACAAGGAATGGGAATCGGAATTGAGAGAATCAGGCCCAATAACGTCTGTGTTCGCTCCTTTGACGGTATCAAAAGGGACACCATTGGAAAAATTGACATAATCATGACGATCGGCCCTGTGGATTTCACGGTAACCTTCCAAATTTAGGATATGGACACTTCGTATAATTTTCTGCTAGGGAGACCTTGGATCCACGCTGCTGGAGCAGTGCAATCTACTCTCCACCAAATGGTCAAATTTGTACATGAGAATCAGGAGATAGTGGTCCATGGGGAGGACGAACAATCAATGAACAGGGACCCCTCCATCCCCTGCCTCAGGGCCAGAGAGCGAAGCGAACATATTGTTTACCAAGCCTTCGAGATTGTGCCCGTTGATCAGCACGAGGAAGGTGCTCCGTGACCACAACCTTGTTTATCTAACGCATCAATCATGGTCGCAACCAACATGACCAGAAACGGGTTCAAACCCGGGAAGGGGCTTGGGATATCCTTACAAGGCATTATTGAACCCATCTCTCTGCCTACCAATAAAAACTTCTTCGGCATAGGTTTCCAGGCTACAAAAGCCGATGTGAAATGGGCCGACGCACGAAAGAAAGATGGGTGGGATCTGCCTCAGCCAGTCCCACACATCACTAAGTCCTTAATCAAACCACAACACATTGAAGAAGAAGAGGAGGCCTTTACGGCTGAAGAATTGAAGAAATATGTGGGGCCATGAGACAGATGTTATATGAGGCCCACATGGTTCAGTCGGGAGAAGGCTCGAGCACCGCTGAGGTGCAATACATAGGTCCAAATGCCAAGTTGCAGAACTAGAAGTCTACTCCTTTCCCAATTAGGCGGGAATCTTGGTATTTCATGTTTTGCTGTCCTTTCTGCAGTACGAGTTATGTTAGGGTGTAACTCGAGTGTTTTCAATTTTATTGTCTTTAAATTCCAATGTAAAAACCCCTGTTATCTTCAAATTCAATGACATAAAATCAAATTTCATCATCTACTTTTTGATTTTGTTATTTTTCTTATTTTTTAGTCCTAATATTGCGGCTTTAAATAACATGACATGCTTGCGGACTTCATGCCCTGATCTTAATACGCTGTCTAATCTCGAAATAATGAATCAAGAACCAGAATATGATGAAGATGAGGCTTTTAGGGAAATAAATAGAGAATTGGAACAATTTGAGAATAAGCCTAAGCCAAACCTAAATGAATCTGAGCCAGTTAATTTGGGAAATTCAGAAGAGGTTCGAGAGACCATGATAAGTATTCATACGGATGAGAAAATTAGGGACGCATTGATTCAACTTCTGTTCGAATTCAAAGATGTGTTTGCTTGGTCATATGATGATATTCCTGGACTAAGTGTGGATTTAGTGGTACACAAGTTGCCAACTCATCCCGATTGCCCGCCCGTCCAGTAAAAGCAAAGAAAATTCAAAACAGATATCAGTGATAAAATTAAAGAAGAAGTCACTAAACAATTAAAAGCCGGTGTAATCCGAGTAGTCAGATACACCACATGGCTAGCCAACATAGTCCCAGTACCAAAAAAGGACGGGAAACTCAGAGTATGTGTTGATTACAGGGATTTGAACAAAGCAAGTCCCAAAGACAACTTCCCGCTACCAAACATCCATATCCTTGTCGACAATTGTGCTAAACATGAGGTGCAATCGTTCGTGGATTTTTATGCCGGGTATCACCAAGTCCTAATGGATGAGGAAGATGCAGAGAAGACAACCTTCACTACACCATGGGGGACTTAATGTTACAGGGTCATGCCGTTCGGTTTGAAAAATACTGGGGCAACCTACATGAGAGCTATGACTGCCATTTTCCATGACATGATGCACCAAGAAATTGAGGTGTACGTTGATGATGTCATTATTAAATCCAGAACACAGGAAGTCCATGTTCGAGACTTGAGGAAATTCTTTGAGCGGCTACGCAAATATGACTTGAAATTGAACCCTGCTAAATGTGCATTTGGTGTTCCTTCCGGGAAACTCTTGGGTTTTATAGTCAGCCGCAGGGGCATTGAGTTAGATCCGACAAAGATAAAATCCATTCGAGATCTGCCACCTCCAAAGACTAAGAAAGAGGTAATGAGCTTGTTAGGAAGGTTGAACTACATCAGCCGGTTTATTACACAACTTACAACCACCTGTGAGCCAATATTCAAGATTTTAAAGAAAGATGTGGCAATCAAATGGACAGATGAATGTCAGGAAGCCTTTGACAAAATCAAAGAATATTTGTCAAATCCGCCAGTTCTGGTCCCGCCTGAACCGGGAAGACCTTTGTTCCTGTACTTAACAGTCTTGGAGAATTCTTTTGGTTGTGTCCTCGGGCAACATGATGTTACCGGAAAGAAAGAGCAAGCCATCTATTATTTGCACAAGAAATTCACTGGCTATGATGCCAAATACACTCTGCTGGAGAGAAATTGTTGCGCCTTAACTTGGGTCGCTCAAAAGCTCAGACATTAGTTGCTGGCTTATACCGCGTATCTCATAACCAGGTTGGATACTCTAAAATACATTTTTTAAAAGCCAATGCCAACAGGAAAGTTAGCAAAATGGAAAATCCTGCTCACGGAGTTTGACATTGTCTATGTCACCCGCAGAACCATGAAAGCTCAAGCCTTGGCCGATCACTTGGATGAGAACCCGGTTGACGATGAATACCAACCTTTAAGCACTTATTTCCCGGATGAGTAAGTCAATTCAATCGAAGTAATCTCAGAAGACACTAATACCTGGAAAATGTTCTTCGACGGAGCAGTCAATGCAAAAGGTGTTGGGATTGGGGCAATCTTGATTTCGCCCACGGGACAACACTATCCCGCCACGGACTGTCTCCGGTTCTTCTGTACGAACAATACTGCCGAATATGAAGCTTGTATAATGGGCATGAACATGGCCATTGACATTTTCATGACCCAAATGTCGTGATGGCGCCCAACACCGAAGTCAGGCAAGCCAACACTAGTTTGCTAACGAAATTACTTAAATTAATGAGATGTTCAAACTTGTCCAGTTTAATTTAAGCAATCTTTAATTGAAAGTGAGGAAGTGAGGCAAAGTGATTTAAAGTAACTCAAAAATCGTTTGCCAGCATAAAACAGAGTAGCATAATACTAATGAATCAACTACGTGTGCCAAGACCTAGTGTCACAAGTCCACATGCGACTAGTGGAATATACAAAATAAACAAAATAGATGTACAACTGTATGGAAAGGTAGACAGAATATCCAACAATAATGGAAACTCCACAGTGCTGCTGAGGAACACCAGGAAGAGCAGCTCACAGTGTAGTCTAATCCAGATGGATCTCTCAGTGACGGACACCAGAATAGTGACCAGGTGCAACAGCCTCAGAACCTGTACAATTAAGTACAAAAGTTTAGCATGAGTACATATAAACAAATATATACCCAGTGAGTATCCCGTCTAAACTCGAAGAAGTAGTGACGAGAGGTAGACGTGATACTTACTAGGGTCAATAGCCAATAACATGGATAAGTAATGCTAGACAGAAAAGTAGTCATGAAAATCACTAAGGCATGAGGTATCGATTATATAAAACTGCAATTTATTCTCATGAGTCAAACAATAATTACCACAAAAGTCTCAAGTTCCCCTTACACGTGGGGTAATTTATTTAATAATAACAAGACTCTCAGTCAAATACATAGCACATCTTATGCCGAAGAGTACGGCCGAAGCGACGCAAAAATAAATGTGCACTACCGAGGGTCGAGCGACACAACCATAGATGCATCCATTACCCCGCTCGCGAATCAATCATGCGACGCGGTTGACATAAATATAGGGCTACCCCGCTTGCAAATCATACATACGACACGGGTGCTCGTAGACATACACAGATTTTGTCAGGAAATTCAGGAATTTATCATGGATTATTCTTGAATTCAGAGATTTAAGCACTTAAACTTACACATAGCTTCCTAAATTCTCATGTCAATTTCAAGGATAATAAGCAACCAGGAACACGTGTAAAGATACAGGTAAGGCACATAGAGGCATGCTTGTGAAATCCTAAATTCTACCCGACACAACAGAGTAGTAGCTACTCACGGACTCTCGTCACTTTGCGCGTACGTAGCCCCCGAAAATAAGGACAACTCAATCGTTTACATTTACCTATGGTGACAATTCCCTCTTAAGGTTGGAAAGGAGACTCACCTTGCGTAGAATCTACTTCCCGGTCAAGAACGCGCTCGAAACTCCAAACTTTACACCCGAGGACTCGAAAATAGTCAAATGGTATATAAATATGTCAATGCATTCTCAAAGTATGGAAATTCTCCTACTTATTTAGTAAATTAACTATTCTTGAAGAAATCCCAAAATACACCCCCGGGCCCACATGCTCGGATTCCGGAAATTTTCGAAGATAACACTCACCCATAGCCTAAGGATCAATAATATTTAATTTTTGTATGATTTCATGATAGAAAAATGGTGAAATTCCCTAAAGTTCATTAACTCTAGGTTACTATCCCAAATCTTGATTTTCCACCAATTAGTAGTTAATCCCATTAATAATTCATGTATTAATCTAACTCTAAGGTATAATTCACTTACCTTAACAGTAGCTAGGTTGTGGAGAGTTCTTCCCATGCTCTCAAGTCTTCAATGGAGGTGTAAAATGAAAGGAATGAAGGAAATCCCGTGTTTAAATGAAAATACACTACCTGGCCTACAGGGGTTCCGCACCTGCGCTCGAGGACCGCACCTGCGGAGTTGGACGAGAAAGACTGGGCCCGCACCTGCGGAATTGGTCCGCACCTGCGACTGGGCAACTGCACCTGCGGTCACACAAGAAATAGGTGCACCAGCAGCTATTTTAGCTGGTTTTTGACCTCGTGTGGTGTCCGGGAGGCACCTGGGCCCACCCGAGCCCCCGTGCAATTATACCAACAAGTCCTAAATCATATACGGACTCGCTCAAGCCTTCAGAACACCCAAAACAACGCTAAAACTCAAAATCACCCCTCAAAACCCCTAGGATCAAACTTAAGAATTTCTAAGTTCTTGAATTCGGTTTCAATGCGCCGAACCGACCTATACCACTCGGAATGACACCAAATTTTGCAGGAAAGTCAAGAATGACATAAAGGAACTATTCCCGGTCTCGGAATTCCGTTCGGGCCTAGATAACATAAAATCATGCTCCAAGCCAAATTTCAAACTTAAGGAAACTCTATTTCGCTATTTGGCGTCGAAACGCTCCCGGGTCATCCAAAACCCATTCCGGACATACATACAAGTCCGAAATCATCATACGAAGCTACTGGAATCGTCGAAACTCGATTCTGAGGTTGTTTACTCAAAATATTGACCAAAGTCAAACTTGGCCTTAAAAGCCAACCTTAAGGAACCAAGTGTTCCTATACCATTCTAAACACTTCCAAATCCCGAACCACCCATCCTCGCAAGTCACAAATCACGATAAGCCGCTACGGGAAGTCTTATTTAAGGGAACGAGGTCTGACTACCCAAAACGACCGGTCGGGTCGTTACAAACATGGATGTGGAAGAGTTATTGATCATGGGAGATTCTGATTTGATCATCAAGCAAGCTCAGCGAGAGTGGGAAACTCGAGATATTAAGCTCCTTCCATACAGACAACATGTGGAAGATCTTAGCAAATGATTCAAAGCCGTCGAGTTCAGATATATTCCTTGATGCCACAACGAGTTAGCCGATGCACTGGCTACCCTAGCTGCAATGCTTCCATATCCGGGCAATGTCCACATCGACCCGCTGGAAATTCAAATCAAAGAAAGACATGGTTATTGTAACACAGTCGAAATAGAGCCCGATGTCCACCCATGGTATCATGATATCAAAGGATTCTTGAAAACAAAAGAGTACCCGGAGCAGGCCAATGGGGATCAAAAGAGAACCATCAGGAGGCTCGCCAGCAACTTTTTCTTAAGCGGAGAAGTGTTGTACAAAAGGACTCCAGATCTGAATTTGTTAAGGTGCGTAGATACCAAAGAAGCTGAAAACATTATGAACGAAGTGCATTCAGGAGTATGCGGTCCCCACATGAACGGGTACGCCCTCGCAAAAAAACTTATGCGAGTCGGATATTACTGGATGACCATGGAAAAGGACTGTTTCAGTTTTGTCCGAAAATGCCATCAGTGTCAAATACATGGCGACCTGATTCATGCACTACCCTCGGAATTACATCCCATGTCAGCACCTTGGCCCTTCGTTGCCTGGGAAATGGATGTCATTGGGCCAATCGAGCCAAAAGCTTCAAATGGACACAAGTTTATTTTGGTCGCCATCGACTATTTCACAAAATGGGTCAAATTAGTCACTTTCAAGGCCGTCACTAAAAAAAGCGGTGGTGGACTTCGTGCATTCAAACATTATCTGTCATTTCGGTATTCCAAAAGCTATCATTACCGATAACGCTACAAATTTGAACAACCACTTGATGAAGGAGGTGTGTGAACAGTTTCAAATCACACACCGTAATTCCACCCCTTATCGGCCCAAAGCCAATGGCACCATTGAAGCAGCCAATAAGAATATAAAGAAAATCCTCAGAGAAATGATCCAAAGTTCTAGACAGTGGCACAAGAAGTTGCCTTACGCATTATTGGGATATCGCACGACCGTGCACACGTCAGTTGGGGCTACGCCTTATCTATTGGTTTATGGCATTGAAGCCGTGATCCCTGCGGAAGTCGAAATTCCCTCCCTTCGGATCATTGTCGAAGCTGGAATTGAGGATGATGAATGGATCAAAACCCGGTTGGAACAGTTAACTCTGATTGATGAGAATAGAATGGCCGCAGTTTTCCACGGGCAGTTGTACCAACAAAGAATGGCCCGCGCCTATAACAAGAAGGTACGGCCCAGGAACTTCGAAGTGGGGCAACTTGTCCTAAGACGTATCCTCCCGCACCATGAAGAAGCGAAAGAAAAATTCACCCCGAATTGGAAAGGTCCTTACATCATAAGAAAATTGCTACCAAAAGGAGCATTGTACTTGGGGGACATTAAAGGAAATGACCCTGAAACGGCTGTCAATGCAGACGCAGTCAAAAGGTATTATATTTGATCCTTTTCGTGATGATACTCATGATCGAAATGACGAAGGCTTTCATTCACGCTACCCCAAACACTACCAGTTTTTTATACCCATTGAGCCGGTTACTCTTCCTTGATTACCCTCTTTGGAACTTGAAGTGTTGATATACAAAAAAAGATGAGGATGAAAAACAAAAGAAAAATCAAAACAAAAATCAAAAACAAAAACAACATGCTTCCATGAACTACGTCTGACTTGATTCTGAAAGGATACGTAGGCAGCCTCTCCCTGGGGTTCAGTCACACCAAAATAAAAATCCACATTCCCCAAGAGTTTAATCTGGGGCAAGTGTTAAAATTCGGCAATGATTAGCCTGAAAAGTTCCAAAGTTGTAATTCAATACAAACTCCTTTTACCCCAAATCCTGTTCAAGTCCTTCCGATCGATCAACGAAGAAAAGCCAGAATTGGAAGATACAATTATTGAGATATGATGCAAGCAATGAGAGAAACTAAATGAGAGGGTCTTGTCGGTGAAAACCCACACGGGCACCATAAGGCGATGGTAAGGAAAGAAATGAAAATGAGAGAGTCTTATCGATGAAAACCCACATGGGCACCATGAGGCGATGGTGAGTAGAGAAACTAAAAATGAGAGAGTATTGTTAGTGAAAACTCGTAAAGAGCACTACAAGGCGATGACGAAAAGAGAAATGAGAGAGGTTAGCCGGTGAAACCCGAAAAGGACACTGCTAATCGAAAAGAGGATGTTTGGTCACTGATATCGACATGGTCTGGGGCAAGGTTTCTCGACCTCAAGGTAAAAGTCGTGACAAATTTCTGAGAGTCAGATGATCTATAAAGATCAGGCATCCAGTCACAGACACATGTCATGTTCATTGAAGGCCGTATACACTCCAGATAAGTCCTTCTTCTTTTTTTTTCCCCGAAAGGGATATTTCTTGTCAAAATTCATTGTCTCCGTTTCTTTGTTATTATTTATTTCAAATCCCTTTAAGTCTGACTTTATTTCTAAAGCAAGGCAAAGAAAGGATGGAAAAACTGATTTACAGAGTTCTCGTTTGACACGGGCCAACATGCAAAGGATGCCGAGCCTCATCAGGGGCATCGAGCCAACTCCGACTGGCCACAACGGCCGACGCTTTAAACACAAAACTCTTGAAAGGAGAAAATCAAATTGAAATGCCTATAAAGGCAATTGAAGTGAAAGGATGAGTCCCACGTGGCTAACCCTCTCGGAAAAGTTTGAAAAGCCGAAGTGCTCCAAATGCTTTAAGGTTAAAATTGGAGGAAAAATCAGAAATGAAAGGCCGATGAAGGCAAAGTAAAGTTGGAAAAGGAAGGGGGCCAAAACTTCCCCGATACTCTGGAAATCCAAACGAAAAGCAAGTGAAAATCCCACATAGGCAAAATAAAGTCAAAATTATGTCCCACATGACCGATAGCCATGGTAAAATTTGGAAAGCCAGAATCCCCGGGGTTAGAGATGAAACCCAATCCCCATCAAGCAAGTAAGTGGTCGAGGTCTTTGTAAAAAGAATTGAGATCAAGCTGTTGAAAATCAAGGCCGTAAAACCAACCACCGTTTCAAACTAACAAAATTGTTCTTTGATTGAAGGAAACAAGTTAACTCAAAGCGACCTTGCAAAGGCCGGTGTAACCAAAATAAAGGGCGCAAGAGCTAGAAGCAGCTCTACAACAATAACTCCAAAAGGGAAGTTTTCTCTAAATTCCTTTCCCACATTTACTCAAAATGAAAAGAAAAAGAAGAATAATAAGGTTGGAATCAGCACAAACCTGAAGTGGTATAAGGTCTCCAAACCCTAGCTACACCTTTTCCCGACATGGGGGTACACGCTCCCTAGTCGATGCCAATTAAGGGTATAGATTCCCTGATTGATGATTTCTTTCCAATTAAGGGTATACATTCCCTGATTGATTTATTTTTCCGACATGGAGGTATACACTCCCAAGTCGATGCCAATTAAGGGTATACATTCTCTGATTGATGATTTCTTTTCCAATTAAGGGTATACATTCCCTGATTGATGATTTCTTTCCAATTAAGGGTATCCATTCCCTGATTGATTTCTTTTCCTGACATGGGGGTATACGCTCCCTAGTCGATGCCAATTAAGGGTATACATTCCCTGATTGATGATTTCTTTTTCAATTAAGGGTATACATTTCCTGATTGATTTCTTTTCCCGACATGGGGGTATACGCTCCCTAGTCGAGGCCAATTAAGAGTATACATTCCCTGATTGATGATTTCTTTCCAATTAAGGGTATACATTCCCTGATTGATTTCTTTTCCTGACATGGGGGTATACGCTCCCTAGTCGATGCCAATTTAGGGTATACATTCCACGATTGATGATTTATTTTCCAATTAAGGGTATACATTCCCTGATTGATTTATTTTCCCAACATGGGGGTACACGCTCGCTAGTCGGGGCCAATTAAGGGTATACATTCCTTGATTGATGATTTCTTTCCAATTAAGGGTATACATTCCCTGATTGATTTATTTTCCCGACATGGGGGGTATACGCTCCCTAGTCGATGCCAATTAAGGGCATACATTCCATGATTGATGATTTCTTTCCAATTAAGGGTATACATTCCCCGATTGATTTATTTCCCGACATGGAGGTATACACTCCCTAGTCGATGCCAATTAAGGGTATACATTCCCTGATTGATGATTTCTTTTCCAATTAAGGGTATACATTCCCTAATTGATTTCTTTTCCCGACATGGAAGTATACACTCCCTAGTCGATGCCAATTAAGGGTATACATTCCCTGATTGATGATTTCTTTTTCAATTAAGGGTATACATTCCCTGATTGATTTTTTTTCCCAACATGGGGGTATACGCTCCCTAGTCAAGGCCAATTAAGAGTATACATTCCCTGATTGATGATTTCTTTCCAATTAAGGGTATACATTCCCTGATTGATTTCTTTTCCTGACATGGGGGTATACGCTCCCTAGTCGATGCCAATTAAGGATATACATTCCATGATTGATGATTTATTTTCCAATTAAGGGTATACATTCCCTGATTGATTTCTTTTCCCAACATGGGGGTACACGCTCGCTAGTCGAGGCCAATTAAGGGTATACATTCCCTAATTGATGATTTCTTTCCAATTAAGGGTATACATTCCCTGATTGATTTCTTTTCCCGACATGGGGGGTATACGCTCTTTAGTCGATGCCAATTAAGGGCATACATTCCCTGATTGATGATTTCTTTCCAATTAAGGGTATACATTCCCTGATTGATTTCTTTTCCCGACATGGGGGTATACGCTCCCTAGTCGATGCCAATTAAGGGTATACATTCCCTAATTGATGATTTCTTTTCCAATTAAGGGTATACATTCCTTGATTGATTTCTTTTCCCGACATGGGGGTATACACTCCTTAGTTGATGCCGACATATGGTATACAATCCCTAGTTGATGATTCCTTTCCCAACATAGGGTCTGCAATCCCTAGTTGATGATTTCCTTTCCAACATAGAGTACACAACCCCTAGTTGACGGTTCCTTTTCCAACATAAGGTATACACTCCTTATTTTATGATTTTTCCGACGTAGGGTATACAATCCCTAGTTGATTTTATTTTGCAACATAGGGTCTCCAACCCCTAGTTGATCTTGCTTTGAGATATAGGGTAACCACTCCCTAGTCTACAATAACTCCGGGTGCACTGCTCCCGGCTTTTCATCGCTTTCAATAATAAAGTAGTGTAGATTTCCTAAGGAATGCTCTGCTCATCTTTCTTACGGCTCGTTACCGCATCGCTCGTTCACCCCTTCGGCTTACAATAACTCACGAAATTTTCCTAGTGAAAACTGGGGCAGAAAATTTCGTTCGTTTGTTTTGATTTTTGGGCAGATTACATTTTTAGGACATTGGACTCGAGACGACCAAAAGAAAAGGTTTCGATCCAGAATAATAAAACATAAGGGAAAAGAGAAGATCGAATCCAACGTGCAGAAACGGGGAAGATATGGACTATTCAGGACGAGATTGAAGTCATCCGTTCAATATATCCTGCATTGATCCAAGGAACGATAAGACGAAACTAGCACCTGCGGCTAACAAGCATCAAGATCCAGGTCAGAGTCAGCAGAAGATCAAGACTCAAGACCAAGTCTTAGATAGGAATATTGTAACTAGAAGCTGATAGGTTTAGTTAGTCTTTCGTTTTGTTACTTTGGTGTAATAAGGAGACCAGTAGCAGTAACAATAGCAACCGCAGTGGAACCACAGTTACTCGATAGTCCCATCTACCAAAACTTCCATAACTACACTGACCTAATTCCTTAATAGCCAAGGATATGTAGGCAACCTTTGAAGCATGGTTCGGTCAAACTTTTCAAAAACGCTTCACAACGGAGCATATGAATGGGTAAAGTCGTTTATGGCTGCTCACTTTGTCTTTTCCCGAAAACTCTTCGTGTTTCTGAGCAAAGAGGAGCAGCTGTGAGCACGTGATTTTTGCCTGCCATATAATCCTACAAAAGACTCAATAAACTAATTGGTTTTATGAATTTTTGTTGAATTTTAGTGCTATTTGTGAATTTATTTTACATTATGTAGCCATAATTCGTCATTTAAATCTATAAATAATTTCAAATGGAATGATTAAGCACATAACCTTAGTTACTATTTAAAGAAATATTATTGTTTGATATAAAGTAGGTTAATGATAATTCCTTGATTTAATTATTTCTTAAACAAAAATTGTGAAATTTGTCTTTGAATGATTAGGAGTAATTAAAATAATATGAATCTTAATTAATTAAATAATTGAACAAATACTAGGATTAGAACTAATTATCACATTTAGTTTTAACTTTAGTTTAATTTAATTGATTAAGGTGGGTTTTGATTAAAAATGAATTAAAATGGACCTGGGCTAGAATTGCCCAGGCCCAAGCTGCCTCACCCGCGACCCAAACCAATCTCCAATGACCCAGTCCCAAATGAACCAACTCGGCCTGACCCCCCCAGCCCTCAAAACGACCCCGTTTGGCTAAGGAAGCCGTTGATCTATCTAGATCCAACGACTGGGAACTCCCTAACCCTTTTACTATATAACTATTCCTAAATACCCCTCTACCCCTCATTTTGAAGTCTAATACCCCCCTTAGAGACAACCCCGCCGTCTCTCTAACCCCCGCCACGAACCACCGTCCGACCACCGCTCCTCCGCCTTGCTCCGCCGACCGGAAATCGCCTCCGGCGGCGGAGCTCAGCCAAATAACCTCAAAATTTCACCCCATGACCGTCTTGTCCTCCTTAACCCCATCCCACCATTGATTTCCCCAAACAAACACCCAATTTCGAGTAATTTCAGATCTTAGAATCTGAAAAACCTAAAAAAGCCACAACAGTCGACTTCAAGGACCTTTAATGGATCGGACCTTCATGAGTAGGTTTGACTCGTTTTCAAACCCACCGGAGTCCGGACAAACTTCGGCAAAGCCACCGGAATCCGGCCAAACATCTATATCTGACTGGTACCCTTTTAAACCCTCTTTCTTCTTCTTCTTCTATTATTTATTTGGAACACTGTCAAGAATTCATTGCTTTAATTTCTTGAAAGTAGGCTTTCTAGTTTATGATTTTGTAAATTGATATGTTGAACATCGTTTGAAACCTATGTGATCTAATTAACTGTCAGTATATAATTTTAGATTTTTCTCCTTTCCGGCTCATCTCGTTGATTGTTTCCTCTTAGGATTAAATTTGCTTAGCCAATTCAATTTGAACCCGTTCGCTTTTCTGAACCTGCCTAGGTCTGAGTAGCATGCTTATTCAAATTGTTTTTTGTTGATAATTCCTGTTCTTGTTTCTTGTTTTACCACTACCCTAAGGTCTGTTACCTGATGATTGCGTGTTTAATTTCATGAATAGCTAAATTAACTGATAATAGAGTAGAATTTCACCATTATCTTTGCTTAGTTGAAAGTAAAATCTGATTTTGTTTACCTAAGCTAATCAATTAAGTAATTATGGTTTAGTCAATTCGAATCATGATTTTTGGTTACTTAAAGGAAAGCTGATCCCATTTAGACTTAAGTTGGGAATTGAAATAAACCATAGTGTAGGATAATTAACTAAGCCTAATAACGCAACTAATTATCATTAATCAACTAACTAATTAACCTAACCCTAGTTACGAATGACTAGTAGTTAACTAAAGAACCTAACTAGGGTTAATTAACTAAAGTTTAATAAATAACCCAAGAACATTCTAGATTTGTAAAATCAGATGTCTTAAGGGTAATTGGGTCATTTTATAGGCTGGAAACTTCTGGAATAGGGGCAGCTGTCCCAAAGGATAAGGGTGACAGCTGCCCTATGTACTATTTCAGCTCATTAGAGGGGGAATATGCCAAAGCAGATCCTATCCTTAAGCCTCCTATAAATAGACCTTCTTTTTACAGATTAAGGACCTTTTTTTTGGACACTAAAAAGGACTCTTTACATTCTGAAATCATCTCTTTTGAATACTGAAATCACCTGCTCTACACACACTGAAAATTACATTCCCCCACATGCTTTTAGACTTTCATCATCTTCTTTACACTCTCTTAGCTATGAAGAGCATCTGAAAACAACAAAAATAATCAGAGTAGTTTTCGTTTAGTATAAAAGGCAACTTCCAAAAATATTAGTAAAAATGGGATTTCTTTCAAGAGTTATCAGCTTCTCATGGTTTTTTTTCTTTAGCTGGGATTCTTGGTTGTTAGTCTGATTTCGAAGCTTCTTGTCTAAATATTCGAGTTCTGGGCTATTCATTCCTGCTAGTTGTTATTGGTTTCTGGTTAATCTGCTGTGGTTGCTGCTGATCCTTTCTCTTTCTTGCTGAATTGATGTTTACCTGACCTTTATTTGGTCAGGATTTTTGTTGATTTTCTCTTTAAACGGTATGTAACTGTTTAATCTTATTGAAAGGCTAAAAAAAATATGAACTTTATTCTTCTTTTGCTCGAGTCTGTTTCTTCTATAGCTGAGTCTTATGTTTTCTCTAATCTTGTATGAAATCTGAAGTAAGATTGATGGGTATGTTGATAATAAAATCTGAATATGTATGTCTGAATTCCTGAAGCCAGGTTGTTTTCAAGTATATTGATTCAAAGATGCAATAAGTATTTTGTAGTTAGATTTCATTTTTTTTGCTTCTTAGTTTATTAGTAAAGGTAAATTTCACTAGGGTAGATGAATTTGACCTTTTAATGGTCAAATTCACCTCATAATAGTGCACAAACAATAGTTTAGCTTGCTGGAAATTATCCTTCAAAGGATATAAAGTGCGTAATTAGGAAGAGCCTTAAGGAAGGGAATCCGAACTCATAAAATAGTCGGATTCACTCCTCAAAGTGCTAAGAGTGGTCAAAATATTTGACTAAACACTAGCCTGAATAAGGATGACTATTAATAGTCTAAACAAATGGCTTCATTGGATTTGAATCTGACCCCTTTCCATGGTCGGATTCATCCCAAATGCATAAAGAACTCTGTTTGGTAGTGTTTGAAACTGTGTCAAGGGTATAGTGAATCTGACATTTACATGGTCAAATTCCTCCCATGATGATACACAAAACCCTTTAGTTGGAGGATTTACAGGTGCTACTGTTAAGACTGACCAAAGAGAGGTCCAGCTAGGAGCAGTAATTTCGAGCTCTCATTTAGCCTAGGAATAGTTCTATGTCTATTAAAGGCTGTGATGTAATTCATTAGTTAAAGAAGTATATTAGTTTTGTTTAAGTGTTGAATATGAACTGTAAAAAGAGACTGGACATTGGATTTTCAGCGAACGTGTATGAGTTAATTTCAGATTTTGCAAACAAGACTTGAATAGGCATTTGGACGTTTTAACATCTTATAATAGGCTGAATTATGGACAATGATTTTGATAGGTTTTTGGGCGTGAAAAAAAAAAAAAGGCTTTTGAATTTCATGGGTTATTGTGTTTTCTTCCAAAATCCAATGTGAATTTTCAGAGGTTAATTGCTTAAACCTTCGGGTTTGATTAAAGAATCAGAAATCGTTTATTTCAGAACCTCTTTTACAACTTTGTGCTCAATTCTGATTTTGTCCAAATTTCCCCGTAAAATACTTATTGAAACCCTGAAAATAACTATTTTGAAGAATGTACAAATATAAATCAGCTGTTCAAATGCTCTTAAAACTCTAGAATTCATGACAACATGTATGGTTTAATCTGTACGAATTATAAGTCGAATAGCGTTAAAGTTAGGCCACTTGAAATAGATAAAACTATACATTCCATGTTTTATTGTAATTGGATATGTTTATTGCTTCTCTAATACATAACTCATGAATTAGTAAGGTTTTGATTCCCTCCTTGATTTTATTGTTGACATGCGATTATTTACATAGTTTTATCCTCTTTGCAAAATAGCCAAACTAGGAAGGCCTAAAGGTGATATAAATCGGGCTAGACTAGGCCATAGCCCAATCTCATGACGTGACTTAGGACTTTAGCATATAGAATCTCGAAAGCCTTTTAGATAGTGAATGCTTGAACTTAGACGAAACAATCATCGAAGTATACGTTTTACGTAACTTTGGGTGAAAACAACTAAAATATACCTTTTTCCAAATTGTGTATACGTTTACGTAACACAAATGAAGACTAAAATGAACACTCGTAGAGACACTGTTTAGGAACGAATTTCTAAAAATTATCGGAATGCGTACACGCCCGCATGACTTGATTTCGGTTTCTTTTTGGCAACAAAACAAAATACGCGCTTGCGCACTTTATTTATCTTATGAGTTCAGTGTCGAGAATTGTGTACACGTCCGCGTGACATGATTTTAGACGCATTTTAAATTCTACGGGTTTACGCATACGTGGCCCGTCTCAAAAGAATTCAAGAAAGAATGATAAATGCGGTAAAAAGATAAAAATGCATATAGGTACGAAAGCGATAATTAAACAATTTATGCCAAGTAGAAATTATTAAGCGACCGTGCTAGAACCACGGAACTCGGGAATGCCTAACACCTTCTCCCGGATTAACAGAATTCCTTACCCGGATTTCTGGTTCACAGACAATTAAAACAGAGTCAAAATTCTTCGATTTGGGATTTTTAATAAATAAATGGTGTCCCGGAACACCGTAAAAAATCCGGGTGGCGACTCTGAATTAAGCCTGTTAATCGGGTCGGGCTGAGCCGCTAACAGCCCGGTTCAACCCGGGTCAGCCCGGTCCAGCCCGTTAATGTTGTTATGTGGGTGGGTTGGGACGGGTTGGGCGGGGGGGGAGGGGGGGGTTTAACGTTCAGGTTTTTTTTAACGGGTCACCGAACCCTCTACAACCCGTTAAGCCCTTAACGGGCTACAACCCGGTTCAGCCTGTTTACCCGGATTTTTTTTTATTTTTTTTTATATAAAAAATCTGACCGTTGCCAATGGTCAAATACCAAAAAGGACCGTTGGCCAACGACCATTTCTTCCCAAAACAGCCATTTTTTTTTAATTTTATTAATATTTTAGCCCCCCCCACCCCTTATAATTTCTAAATTACAATTGTAGCCTTTTAAAAAACTATAAATAGCCCCCTTTCTTATTCATTATTCCTCACAATTCAATTCATTTTCTCTCTAATTCTCTCTCAATTCTCTCTTGATAATATTCTCAATTACTCATTATTTCAAGTTTTCAACTTTCAAGTTTCATCAAATATTTAGTTTAGTCATTACAAAAGTATTACGATCAAATATTATATATTTCTAATTCAATTATTCAAGTGAAGTGTGGCATCAATTATCAAGTATCAAGTTATCAATTGAAGTTTGAGTTTCTACTTTCTATATCAAAATTAGTGCGGCATTCGGAATCCCGGTACACTCGTTCCATCCCTTTCTCTTTATTATTTAGAATTATTATTTAAATTTTTTATTTTAAATTACATAATGGATTTACTTAGAGCGGCCAAAAAAGCTTGCACTACTAGCAGAGGTAATAGTAAGAAAATTTCCAAAAGATCAAGAGGTGGTTCTTCTAGTAATTTTACACATGTTTCTGAAAGTTCACCCGAAAATATAAATGTAGATTATGAGCTAATTCAAGAAAATTATGGTATAGATGATGATTTAGATGATATTTTAGATGATATTCTGTAACGACCCAGTCCGTCGTTACGTGAAAACTTGTAGTATAATTATTGTTATTGACTTGATATAGATTGGTTATACTGTAATTGATGTATTAGAGTTGATAGGCTTGAAATCGAATGGTTGTAGTGAGAATTCAGTCAATTAGCCTTTTAAAATAGCCTTAAAAAGGGAAAAGTCAACTAAGAGTTGACTTATTAGTAAACGACCTCGGAATGCGGATTTTATGGTTCGAATAGCTTCGTTAGGTGATTTGGGACTTAGGAGTATGTTCAGAACAATTTTGTGATGTCCGGTGTAGAATTAGGCTTGAATTGGCGAAAGTTAGTTTTTGGTGATTTCCGATCGGCAGTGGAAAATAGGCTATCGGGGTCGAAATGGAATTTCAATAGTTGGAACAGGTTCGTAATGTCATTTTGGACTTGTCCGCAAAATTCCAGGTCAATCGGAGTTGATTTGGATAATTTCGGCATCATTGGTGAATTTTAGAAATTTCAAAGTTCTTAGGCTTGGATCCGATGTAATTTTGGTGTTTTGATGTTAGTTTTGGTGTTTCGAGAGTTCAACTAAGTTCGAATGATGTTATGGGATGTGTTGGTATATATGGTTGGGGTCCCGAGGGGCTCGGGATTGATTTCGGATGGTTAACGGGCACTTTTGGACTTAGGAGAAATGCTGGTTTTCTGGTGTTAGTGCAGCATGAATTTGTTCAATGTGATCGCGAGGAATGGTCCGCGATCGCGTAAGGTTAAAGGAAGGTAGGGGAAATTTGTGCATCGCGATCGCGGAAGTGAGGGTGTGATCGTGTAAGGTGAGTGGCTTAAGCAGTGCGATCGCGTGGACTTGATCGCGATCGCGTAGGGTCAGTCAGGCGCGTGGGGAGTGAGGTCAAACGTTCTTCGCGATCGCGTGAGAATGGCTGCGATCGCGTAGGTTGAGACTCTATTGAACCGCAATCGCGTGAGCTGCATTGCGATCGCGGAGGTCTGGGGGATTGGTCAGTGCGATCGCAGGGCTAAGGCTGCGATCGCGGAGAGCAAATCACTGGGCAGTTAAATAATAAACCCTCCGCGACTTAAACCCTCTTTTACACCATTGTTGAGCGGAGGAAAGCTTTTTGGACGAGTTTTGAAGGAGAAAATCAGTGGGTAGCACAGAGGTAAGTAATTTGATTATTAAAACTCGTTTATGGGTGATTATAGACCATAATCCCAGCCTTTAATTCATGAAAAGCAGTAGAAAAATAGGATTTTGGGGCATGAGATTATGAGACCTTCAAGGGTCGATTTGAGGGGTCAAACGAACTCCGATTTTGGTGTTCTTTATATGTACGGAATCGTGAGAAGATAAAAAACAGTTTTCTGTAAAAAATTCTGAGTTTCAAGACGCGGGCCTGGGGGTCGGGTTTTGACCGGTTTCAGATTTTTGAGCTAAATTTGATATCTTTCAATTGGAATTGGTTCCTTAAGCACATATTGATGATAAAAATCTAAACTTAGTATATTTGGAGCCTTCGGAGGTTGATTCGAGAGGCAAGCGCATCGCGGAATAATTTCGGGCTAGTTTTGAGGTAAGTAATGTCTTTAAATCCTGTCCTGAGGGTATGAAACCCCGGGCTATGCACCCTTTCACGGGTTTTGAAATAAAAAGGTGGAAAATTTGGAATATATTTCCTATTTAGGCGACTATTGAGTTACGAAACCGATTTTTAAGCCTTTGCTTAAATAATATTTATATATTATGATATGTTTTGGGCTGTAAGCCATGTTTGGGGCCTAGTGCCGATCTGTTTACCCCTTAGGGGATGTGTTTACTATATTTTCCTCACTGATATGTTATAATTTTTTACTCAATCTTTTTCTGATAAATTGTTTTGACACTCAGAGTATTTTGATATTATTTATTGAAAATGAAACACTGATTTTGGGTCGAGAACCCGTTTTGTTTGTGGCCTGAAGGG
>ML244685.1:2475-36610 GCA_005239495.1 Nicotiana undulata | reverse complement strand
GATTTTGGGTTTTTGATAATTATTTATAACTAAATGCGAAAATATAAACTAACCTAGAAAGCACTTAAAATGATCAATGGCAATAAGTATCGATGCTTCGGGTATTTCACTCGAGTAACGATCCAATGTATTTTACGATTTTACAAATATGAGCGAGTAATGTTAATTAGCCACGGATAACATTTCTTAATTAGCTTTTCCCAAAGACTAACAAGACTTCCTAATTGAATTATTCCTAACCCAATTAGGAGATTAAGCACTTCCGGGTTTGGCTACAAGTAGTTCAATCCTATCCCTAGGTAGAATCTATAAAATGAGGGTTAAATCCTCAAGTTCTTGTTAATTAATCTTTCCCAACCCCAAATAATCTTTTCCAAAATTAATTCGGAGTTAATGGGCGAGTCCTAGGGTTAGCTAATCCCTTTGGAAACATTAAAGAACAAGAATAATTAAAATAACAAAGACCCACTTCATAAATATATGAAAATCATTCAATAAATCATCACAACAAGGTATTTAATCCACACTTTAAATATGAATATTCCCATAAACCATATTCAAGTGTTGGAAAAATACTACACACTTAGATATACAATACAAAACAAGGAAATGAAGAAATAAACATAAATGGGTAAATAAAACTTCACCACAATGTCGAAATCTACAACTCTAAAGTGTGTGTGCAAACCCACAAATCAATATTTTCTTCTCTACTCAAAATATATTTACAAAACTCAAAATATGTTCCAAGATATTATTTTTCTGCCAAAGATTGCCTAAAATGGTTGCTAGGTCGAGTATATAAGAGTTGAGTTTGGGAAAATGTGATTTTACACTTTTGTCCAGATTTTATGCCCGGCTACCGCACCTGCGGAAGATTCATCGCAGGTGCGATTCCGCAGGGGCGGAATATTTCTCGCAGGTGCGTGTTCTGAGTTTTATCACTTTTTTGCAGGAGCGGATGTCTGGTCGCACCTGCGGTTCCGCAGGTGCGGGAATTTCACTCGCAGGTGCGAGATTAGGCTGGTTTGACTTCCATCGCAATTGCGGACATTTGGTCGCACCTGCGGTTCTGCAGGTGCGTAAAAAGCACCGCAGGTGCGAGTCTTGTGTGCCTGAGCTGGCTTCGCAGGGGCGACAATTCTTCGCAGGCGCGAGGTCACCCTTGCGAGCTAAAATCCGCAGGTGCGGAATCACTGAAGCCTTTCACGCACTTTTTCACCGCTTTTTGTCCAACTTTCATTCCAATTCAACACCAACCTTCATAGCATCATTTCCCCGAAAATTGAGCAATTATACACTAAAAACGACCTTAAGTTATCAATTAACAATACAAAATCTAATGAGAAAAGACTAAAATGAGTGGTAAAATCACCACTCATCACTAAACCAATCACACCAAGCCCGGCAAGGGCATATAATATCTATAAATAACAAAGAAGCCCGGAAAGGGCACATAACCATCTCATCAAGAAATGTCATAAACTAAGTCATAAATAGAAAAAATGTACAAAAGCCATGAAATGCACATGCCACCCCCAACTAAAAACATTGCAGTGTCCCCTCTGCATAATATAAAAAAAATGGCAAAGTTTGAGGATCTCCCTAAGGTCTGCATCAGACAGGCAGACTGCAGGAGAAGTGGTTGGTCAGTGCTGTTGCGCCCCATCGTCATCATCCTCATCATCCTCATCAGCATCGTCATCCTCATCATCATCTCAGCAGCATCCTCAACATCAGACATGAAGGAACTCCTCGCTATCGTCGGCATCTGCAACTGGCAGTGGCTTGCTCGGCTGCCCCCACTTGAAGATTGCCTTTACTCCCCTCAATACTTTGACTAGGAGCTTCCCTTTCTTCTTATTCTTTTCCTTCTCCTTTTTAAAGGACCCATGCAGATCGACATGAGCCTTGGCAAGGCTAGTGTAGGAAGACTCCATTTGCTTCAGAGAAGCAGCCATCTTGTCCTGATGAGCAACCATCTTGGCCTGAGAAGAAGCCATCTCCGTCTGAGTGTCAAAGTATTTCTTCATCTCAGCTCTGGAATAATAGTCATGTGGGGTCTGTGGCTGTGAAGTGGGGGGTCCGGTGGGGAGCTTGGACACAAGATCCCGAATAAGAACCAGCTGGGAGTTCATCTCCCAAAACGGACCCGCTGATGAACTAGGCTGGGAAGTGGATCCAATCTCGGCAGTAGTGGTGGTCATCTTCCTTTTCTTGCTTTTTACTGCTCCACCTTTGCCCTTGAACCTCAATGGATGGAAGGGCTTGTCAGCAGGCACCCACTGATCATCGGGGCGTTCCTCAACCTCTGCCCGCCGGCATAGCTCAGTGATCAAGGATGGAAATAGTAGCCCAGGCCCATTGTCAATCACAAATTGCCGCATCTCCTTGAGAATGTAGTGGCATGGGTTCACTGGAACATCGTCGATCAAGCAGGCAATAATCAGGGCCCTGATGTAGGATACATCTGTGACATTCCCACTGGGGGACACTCTGCTGCTCAGAATGTATAACCATATCTTGGCTTCGGCCGTGAAGTCAGTCGACTTCAAGCCTTTACTCTTGGTCGTCCATTTTGGTCGTACACTTTCAGGGTATAGTTTTGATGCCAGCCATGCTGCATTTTCACAAGTATCCCTCTCCGCCACTGGCTCCATCGGGTGGTTTGGGATTCCGAAGACCTCATTTATCTCTTCTTCCCCGAATCTCACTTGCTTTCCTCTGATGATGAGGTGAGGATCTTGAAAGGTTACTCGCCTGAGTTTGGCATAGAACTCACGAACTCATGTTTCATTTTCATTGCATGGAGTGGGAATGAAACAAGTCCACCCGGAAGATACCAGCCGTTCATAGAATTCCGGCAGTTTCTCATTCACTTTGTCATCGGCAATGCCTCCCTCAAGTATCAATTTTTTTGTGAGGAGGTGCTCAAAGTACCGGCGTTGACAGGCAGCCGACATGAATCGGTAGTCATCATACTATTCTCCAGCATCCTCCTCAATTTCAGAATGAATTGGGACATTTTGGTATGGGTTCGGGTCCATTTTTGAATCAAAGGGCCTATAAAAATGCAAAACAAAGTTAGTTAAGCAGTGGAATGTCGTTAAGCATCTTAAAACACTGCAAATAGGCCAAAGAACCAAGTCTAACGGGCCTGAGAGGGCCCTGTCGCACAGCTACTGGTTTTGGGCAAGGTTGGGCAGTTTCCGCGCCTACGAAATTTTGACCGCAGGTGCAGTTTTGCCCCTGCGGAAAACTTGATCGCGCCTGCGGATGTGTTCTCACCTGCGGTTGTGGACTCGCAAGTGCGATCTCGCACTTGCGGAAAAAGAGTTGCACCTGCGGTCCTTCGTCCACAACTCAACTGCCCAAATTTTTTTTTTTGTTGTGTGTCATTTTGACTTGGGCTATGCTTTTGGCCACTAATCTGTACTCAAGACTTCCAGATTAGTGTACCAAAGTTTGTTCTAAATTCATTAAAGCTACAATCAAGATATGAGGCACCCGATGTTCACTTATACAATATCCCGAACACTTGGCGAGCGTATGACATTTACTCTTTCCTCACATGAATTTGACGCCCAAAACAACCCCACAAAGGATTTCTTCACTGAACAAGCACTCACTAACTACTCTAAAAAAACCTCACATTAATTCTATCCTAAAGCAGTAACGAAACAAAAGAGCAAAACAAAAATGAGGAAAAGGAAGAATGCCCGTGGCCTTTGAAGGCCTGACAAAGTAGACAAATTGAAAGCAAAAATAGAGAAGCAAAAGGAGTGAGTAATTGAAGTTATCTGGGATTTTGAATGACAATGAGGGAGAGATGTGGGTGTGAGGCAGAAATTTCCCTTGCTTTGAAATGTTAGGGCTTAGAAAAACTGACCTGGGAGATAAAAGTTGGGAATTGAACTGGCGACTTTCGCACCTGCGGTTCCAATTCCGCACATGCAATCCCACAGGTGCGAAGAAAAGAATGCACCTGCGATTGTTTCCGCACCGGCGATGCCTGAGCCGCTCCTGCAATGTCGCACCTGCGAAAAAATGACCGCATGTGCAAAAATACCTAGGTTTTGCGCAGAATATTCTGTGGACATTTGCGATCGCATTTTTGATCGCAAATGCCATTCCGCTATAGCATTTTGGACATAAGGAATCGCAGACCTGGGCAGAATGTTTGCCCAGCAATTTCTTTATTTTCTTGCACTGGTTTTGACTCCCCGGTATCCCTGACTTGCTCAAATCAACTCCAAAAAATACAAAACTTGGCAGATTGGTTAGAAAAAATATAATAACCGATTCTAAAAAGAAAATTTTCAAAAATGACTTAAATTTATTGAAAAACGATGGGTTTCCTCCCACCAAGCGCCGCATTTACCGTCGTGGCACGACGCGAGTCAACTTTTACCACTTTTCTTGCCACTTCGAAGATGTGAACTGGGCACCTAGCTTGGAATCAAGCTTGTGACCACGGGCGGTGGGGGTGGTAAGTAGATGACCGAGCCAAGCCTTAAATTCTTCATTTTTCACTTCTTGGCTCTCATGTGAGAAATGTCATTTTGCCTTCTTTGTTCTTCAAATTGCAAGATGTATGGTACGAATTTTTCCTCTTCGCAACACTCCATGGACTCGTGTAGTTCAACTTCCATTTTACCACATAATTCCAATGTTGAGAAATGCTTGGAATGTGTCTTCAAGCTTCCAACTTGCAAATTTATCCGGATTTTGACATCCTCATTATCCCCCGGAATTGAGTCAAATTTAACCAAGTTTTCAATCACTCTGGTTGACTCAAATTCCATATTTTTGTTGGCATCAAAAACACTCATGGAGTCGGTTGACAGATGTTCAAGGCTTGATTCCTCAAAATAGCACTCACTCTCACCCTCGGAATTGAACGCTTCTTGACTTCCATCCACACTTTCAACTTGAGATGCATGATGAGTCTCCATCAATGCGTGCATTTGATCCTCCAAAGTGCGGATGTGTTCATCATTTTGAGCCACATTAAGTTACAATTCTGCAAGTGCCAAGTTGTGCTTTTCCTCATTTTCAAGAATGGCTTCCAACATGTGCATCATCCTCTCATCTTGAGCATTTGAGAGTTCTTCTTGGATTTGTTCAAGTGCCAAGGAAGAATTTTCAACTTCTTGGTTGTCACTCATCTCCAAGGCTTTTTGGATCCTTGAAGCTTCAATCATTGCATCCATTTATGAGTACAACCTTTCAAGTGCCAAATCATTTTGGAGATTAGTCTCCAAAATTTCTTCCAAAGCATTTTGCTCATGGTTTCCTTTTACAAGTAAGCATTCCAAAATGAGCTTGAACTCTCGGTTTCTACCATGCTCAATTTCCTCCTCTTCATGGCCCCTAAATTTCCATCACAAAAAGTAGATTCATCAAAATAGGGGCTCGGGGTAGGGACAGACAAATACCAACAATCGTACTCATGACCACTTTGGCAACCACACCTATCACAAATACGCCACTCATTGGTTTGAAATTGTGCGCACAATCCATCCCCGGGAGAATTTAAACAATTTTTCCACGAGTGTGGTTCTCCACGGTAAGGACAAGGGTCATCAAAATATGAACAACTACCATCCAGCCAATATTCATCATATGATGCCATATTTATTTATTTTTTATTTTTTTTTGTTATGACAAATTAAGAAAATAAACAAGAAAAATAATTACACAAACATTCACACGTTTGGATCAAAGCACTTAAGCTCACTTCTCAAGCAACCTAAGTTGAGCCAATTGTTCCCCGGCAATGACGCCCAAATTTGATACGCTCAATTTACACCTTAGAAAAGCATAAGCGATCGTTGTCAAATATAGTAACCCAACAAGGTTGGGGTCAAATGCCACAGAGAACAATATGAGGGCGATTAGGAATGCAAGCGAGTTATCACTTATCGTGCAATGCCAAACAAATAAGATTTTGGGTTTTGATAATTGTTTATAACTAAAATGCAAAAATATAAACTAATCTAGAAAGCAAGTAAAATGATCAATGGCGACAAGAATGAATGCATCGGGTATTACACTCAAGTAACGATCCAATGTATTTCACGATTTTACAAATATAAGTGAGTTAATGTTAATTAGCCACGGATAATAATTCTTAATTAGCTTTTCTCAAAGACTAACAAGACTTACTAATTGAATTATTCCTAACCCAATTAAGAGATTAAGCACTTCCGGGTTTGGCTACAAGTAGTTCAATCCTATCCCTAGGTAGAATCTATAAAATGAGGGTTAAAGCTTCAAGTTCTTGTTAATTAATATTTCCCAACCCCAACTTATCTTTTCCAAAATTAATTCGGAGTTAATGGGAGAGTCCTAGGATTAGCTAATCCCTTTGGAAACATTAAAGAATGAGAATAATTAAAGTAACAAATACCCACTTCATAAATATAATAAAACCATTCAATACACAAGCACAACAAGGTATTTAATCCACACTTTAAATATGAATATTCCCATAAACAAGATTCAAGTGTTGGAAAAAAATATTACACACTTAGATAATCAATACAAAGCAAGGAAATGAAGAAATAAACATAAATGGGTAAGAATTCCTTAACCACAATGGTGAAATCTTCAAGACCCAAGTTTGTGTGCAAAGCCCTAGCTTCAAGAACTTGTTCTTCTCTCTCAAAAATATATTTACAAAGCCAAAGATATTCCAAAGACAACTGCTAGGTCGAGTATATGAGAGTGGGGATAGGAAAATGTGATTTTACATTATTGTCCAAATTTGATGCCCGTTTATCGCACCTGCGGAAGAATACTCACAGGTGCGATTCCGCAGGAGCAGAACTATCCTCGCAGGTGCGAGTTCTGAAGCGTTAGTCAACTTTCCGCAGGAGTGGACATCTGGTAGCACCTACGGTTCCGCAGGTGCGTGAACTTCTCCGCAGGTGCGATCTCTGTGTAACTTAGCCAATCATCGGAGGTGCGATACTTTCTTCGCAGGTGTGAGGTCGCACCAGCGACCTATTATCCGCAGGTGCGGAATCCCTGGGGGTTTTGCCATTTTCACCATGTTTTTCTCAATTTCACTCCAATTCAACGTCAACCACTTCATGACATCATTTCCCTGAAATTCAAGCAAATGCACACTATAAACGAACTCAAGTTAACTTAGAGGGAAACAAAATCTAATGAAAAGAGGCCAAAACGAGTGGTAAAATCACCACTCATCACCCCTCTAACTCCATTCGTTAATTGATTCCATATTAATCTTGTGTTGTTCCAAATGCCTGGCCTCGGACTCGAGGACCCTTTTGCACAGCCTCTTATACTTCACGTGTGCTTTAGCAGCTTCATCTATAACCTTGTTTCCTTGACCGATCCCTGGCTCGACTATTTTTGTTATGCTATCGTCCAACCATGATGGGTAGAAGTACACATGACTTGTGTGGTATCGATATGGCTCGATGGTATCCTTTTCCAGAATGATCTTCAGATGCCACATGTGTTGAGCTTCACATTTGTATGGGATGTCGTCGTCTTGAAAATATGCTTTGTAGTGACCCATTTTTTAGACTCGCGGTATGACTTGTTTTCTACCATCTTGTCTCATGACCCTGATAGGAACATAAGGGTATATTCCCCTTAACCCGATCAATACCAAGTGCGGAACATCCCTGGACTTGATGATGAATTCACTAGTAGGGAACCACTCGAACATCCAATGAACCTGGTCCTCAGTCAAATTGCTGAAAAACTGTACCCACTTTGTAGAGTTCTCTGGTTGTGCAAACCTGTCAGGGATAAAGGTCATTCTTTTCGGATGGTGAAAAGCTATGTGATCATTCCACGGTCTCTGTGGAAACTCTTAACGGTATTGGCCTCTTTGAAGATGTTCTAACAACCAAATCTGCAGCAGCCAGTTACAACCCTCAAAATGTTTGAACCCTCTCTTGCAACGATCCAGAGCCCGATATATTTCTGCTATAATCATCGGAACAATAGTATATGTTTGCCCCTCGATTCTCTCCATTAAAGCTTTGGTTACCATGGCCAACCTATTGTGAATCCTGTCTCTTTGGCTTGGAAATACTACCATACCTAGAAAGTAGCCGATGAATACAAAAACCCTATGATGAGTCCAACCCAGGGAAGTGATGGAGAATTCGTCATGAGAGATACGATAGGATTTGTTGTGTCCATATCGTTCATAGAGGAAGTCAAAGAGTATCTAGGACTTCTTCAGGCATGCCAAGTCGTCAATCTTTCTCAGGCCCATCATTTTCAGAAACCCCCTGAGGGTGAAATTTTTCGGTACTAATAAACCGGGATTGTCCCAGGGTAATCCAGTGAATCCTCCTATTTCCTCCAAAAGAGGAGTCATTTCTACATTTCCAAAATGGAATACAGCCTTTTCTCCGTCCCAGAGCATAGTAGCAGCTTCGATCAACATGTTATTTGGCTGGATGTCTAATAAGGGGGTAATATTCCGAGGGTAAGTGGCTTGGCGAAAGGTTTTCCCACCAATCTAGCAATAACGGTGGTATATTTGGGACCATGCCGAACCTGGGGATTTCGTGCCTCATTTTCTGCAAAATAAAAAAAGTTAGACGCTTTCCCCCTCCGGATTCGCTACTTACACATTAACAATTAGCATTTTGGCATTTATTTCTCCAAATAATGCACATATCGTGGTTGCGCCCATTGGGATTATAGAAACCCCAGTGGACTTTGGACAAGGTTTTCTTAAAGGGTTATTATGCAGACAACATATTAACCCATTCTAGGTTTGATCATGATGCATGTATAGTTATTATCAGAGTAAGGTTTCTAGAGAAGTTTAGACTGGTAACCCCAAGAAGACAACTTGAGGGGGAAAGACACAGAACCATCTATTGCACCGCTGATCAACTAGTTTTACCGGAAATAAGCCTTTCCAAATTCAAAAGGGTGATATAGGAAGAGCGCAGACACTCATCAAGTATTGTTATGGTATTAATTATGCATGAGTAGAATATGATGTTGAGCATGTATTGATGCAAAAATAAAATAACACGTTGTCAAGTATTTGCACGATGAGAATGATAAAATGCGGTATGTAATAATTGTAAAGGCATTTAAGAAAGAAAACAAGGAGAAGAGTTAGTTGCCATAGTAAAAGCAATAAAACAGGAAAGAGGAATTTAGTGAGCATGAATGAAGAAAGGCAAATAAATTTGTATAGAGTGGGAAGGAAAAGGGTGTGCAAGTATTAACAGAATAATAAAGACAAGTTTGTTGAAAAAGACTAATTCACAAAATAATTTCGTTATGGTAAGAGCTTAGGATATCCGCAGCAGAGTCGCCATGCTGTCGCACCCCCTTTTTCTCGCGAAATCGGGTTTTGACATTTGACAACTCCTTTTGAGAGAAGGAATTAGGAATTGGATGTTGAGAAAGTCGCCACCTAACGGATTAAGGTGCGGTAGGGAACCTATTGCAAATAACTCATATTATACCAGTTTGCATCACCAGAGATCGGTAAGGGCTCAAATTACCTGGAGGGGAAGGTGTTAGGCACCCCTCGAGGTCCACAACGATGGGTCCCGGCCGAACTTAAATTGTGCAAATTAGTCTGGGAAAGTGAAGGAAACTACTTAATAAGGATAAGGGTCCTAAATTTTTTATCCTATAGGATCTTCCCGTGCAACATAAATAATACTTCGTAACTCCCCTAAGACAGGGGTGTTACTCATATCCAGCGGGCACACACTATCATCTCCTACTACCCGATTACTATCTTTAAGTTGTTACCTAATGCGCTCTAGTTGATTCTAGTTTGTTTCCTATCCGTTCACTACCCGTCCCTTACCTATGGCCCTAGAGGCATTAGGACCTCTATTTAGGATGGTTCTAGACTAAGCGTGGGATGCTCAAAATTGTAAAATACTAGGCGACAAGCGAAACAATTAGGACTTTCAAATAAAAGCAGATATGGGCTCATATTGACCTCCACACATAAACAGCAAATGCACGAAAGTGATTAGCAGGTCTTGTTAATTGCAGAATCCTATAGACAAGATATATATGTTAGAGCAGTGATAAACAGAAGCAATTTCATTAATGCGAGTATTATTATTTTCCTACTGATTTTATTTAGTACAGTATCTGGCCATTTCATGCAGTGACGAATCACAATTACAAATCCAGAATTGTTGTTCAATCCTATATGCATGTTGCATACGTGATTGATAGTGACGATCATATTCATAATCATTTAGTAGAATCCTATAGGCATGATTTCTACGAGTGAGATGAATATTACCCTATAGACGTGATTTCTAGCATTGAATTGGTTTTAATCCTATAGACATGATATCTATCATTGAACTGATTTTTACTCCTATAGGCATGATAGCTAATTATTGAACTGACTTTAATGCATGATTTCTAATTAAATAGTATATGGGCAGAAACTTATACACATTGAATCAGAAAACAGTTGAGTCAAATATTGGTCCTATAGGCATGATTGCTAACACGTTTTACTGGACAAATTGATGTTAGGTAGGATTTCTAACAAGTCATAATATTAATCCTATAGGCAGGATTTCTAACAAATCATAATGTGAATCCTATAGGCAAGATTACTAAAACAGAATATAGAACTTATACAATTTTAACAAAATGAGCAGAATCAACAACATAAATGAAACACTATAGGCAAGATTTCTAAAACAAAATATAGAACTTATACAATTTTAACAAAATGAGCAGAAGCAACAACATAAATGAAACCCTATAGGCAGGATTTCTACCCGGTTTAGCAAAGAAAATAAGGAACCCTCCCGATTTTTCTAAATACCCCTGAATTTGTTTATTACAACGTTATTACAGACCAGGCTAGTAAATGAACTACATAATAGTAATGAAATAAACTATAGGGAGCCTTTATCAAGCCCAAATACACCTAGGCAACCCAGGCCTTCAACCATTTCAGCTCCAATGCGCAATTCACAGGTACAGAACAACCTTTAATGAGTGATTCACCCATAGCACATATAGAACCCAGATCTCTAGTGTGTCAAAGTTCCCAAGGGCTTCAAGGACACAGGGCAATAATCACACTAGAGAACCAAATACTCAGAAGTGATTCAAAAGAGATTAGGAATCAGACCCAGTGTGTCAGAGTTCACAAGAGTCTCATATGGACCCCAAGAAGTACTCACACTAGGGAGGTTGAGGATAGAACCTAAAGGATCTAAGAGTGGGTGTTTCAAAGTAGCAGCATATAAAAAGAGGCAGAGACAGATTTAAAACAGATTTGACTTTAGAAGAAAACCATCATAATATAGTTTAAAACACAGAACATATAGGCAGAATTGCACTAAGAAGACATGTTGGCGAGATTTGCAAAGTACACAGTTTTAAATAAGTTACAGTCAGAGAAAGGCCTAAGTAAGCTAAGTGTACATGCTGACATTTTAGGACAACCTTGTTTAATCACAGAAACATTTAAGCAAAGTATCAAGGCAAATATTCAGATTATCACATGAATTCAATGGGATGCAAGACACATTAGAAAGCAAGTTGTCAGGGCACATGAGAGAAAGGTTAAGTAACAATACAAATCTGTAAAGTTTTAGAATTGATTAACTAATTACATACTAGTAGTATCATAAGGATGTTAAGTTTAGGACAAGTTCAGATCTAGCAAACAACATACATGAGACAAGTTAAAAGACATTAAGTTAACCTCTTAGAGGATTCATATTATTCAAATATAACCAATTAATAGTATCAATTATAGGGCTAAAAGAGAATCATATAAATAGGCAGAATCAAGCTCAGAATAGATTTTAAACTTGCTGGATTGTAAACATAATTCAAGGATACATAGAAATGAAATAACAAAGGATAGTCACTCACCAGTTAAGCAAGGGAACCAGAGTAATACCACAAAATCGAGAGTCCAGAATATTTAGCCTTGGCTTTCAACCGGCCAAGACTAGAAGCAAACAAGAGATAGCAGAAAGATTATAGAACCAAGCCCTAAATTTCTTAGTGAGGGTATATTAATCGATTATGTCTAAATGGGAAAGGGGAAGGGGTTTAAATAGTAGTGAATTTGAACACACAAATCTGGCAGAGTACTATAAAGGAAAGCACTGAACAGTTAATAAGGAAAGAAAATTTGAAACCCTAATTTAGGTCAAACATACAAAATTGACAGAAATAGCAAGTAAAGAGATGCATATAGACAGAGACTTTAACAAAGTAATTAAAGTATCGAATAGAATTGGTTTAATTCAGAAGAATCAAAAACCCCAAAGTTAGGGCTAATAAGTATCGGTAGCAGTAACAAGAGAGTTATAATAAAATGCATAGAGACACATAAACGACAATATTAAAGAAAAGTAATTAAAGAATCGAAAACCAAATTAGATATAGAAATATCTAAAACCCTAGTTTTGGGTGAAACACCAAATCATCCAGAATAAAAGAGAATAACACATATTCACACCAAATAAACATATATAAGAACTTATTAAAGGAAACTTATAATCGAATCAGTTTGAATTCAATTAAAAAAAAAGGTTTGAAGCCCTAGATTAAATAAATCACAAAATCGGTAAAAAAAATCAACAGACCTATATATAACAGAGCAAATATAAATGAAGAAAATATTTAAAAGACAGAGTTTGAATCAAATTTGGTTCAAATTAGAAAGGATCTGAAACCCTAACCTTTAGGGCTTAGCGAATCAAGAGAGATATGAGAGGATCATTACAAATAACGTGCTTGGACTTGAGATTGTCCATATTCAAAAAAGTAAATGCGGATTTGGACGGAACCAAATCGAGGTACTTGCCATATTTTAGGCAAGTACCTAAGTTATTCCAAAATCAGGTACCAAATAAGGGAAGACCCCTAGAATGGTAAGGGAATAATGGGAGAATCCCATTAGAACAGGGATTCTTGGGGGATTTGGGTAAGACGGCGGCTTCAGGGTTCAACAAGAAGGGAGGATGAGAGAGTTCCAGGGCGGCGGGTTTAGAGAAATTATTTAGGGTATGGGGTGGGTTAGGTTTAAAGGGGCAGGTGTGATGTGGACCGTTGATTTTAGACATCAACGGTCCTGATTAATCCAGGATGCTTTTTAAAAAGGGTATGGGTATTGGGCTAATAGGTCTTGGGATAAGGGTATTAGGCTGGTAAGGGTGTTGGTTTATATCCATAATTGGGGATTTTAGGGGCTAGCTTTTAAATACCCATTTTAACAAATAAATTAATTATAAAAATTAATTAATAAATAACAAAAATATCACTTGTGCATGAGAAATGTTTTAAAATAATCACTTAACATTATAAAATTATAAAAATTCATTTTCTATATAAATGATGTAATTATTCATATATATATGGGGTATTATTGCAAAATATGAAATTTTAGCCTAAAAATGCAGATGTAATTATAATAAATGTATCAAAATATTTAAAGCTTCGTATGGATATAAATGATGAAAATTAAATGATAAAATCATCATAAAAATTATTTATGATGCAATTAATAATTATTTATATAATATAAATGCAGGAGTAAATTGATTAAAAGCCTTCAAAAATTATAGAAAATTAAGAAAATGCTCGTATATTTTTATAAATCAAGTGATGGTGCATATGAACTATTTTGAAGGTATATATATTTGAGAAATATGAGGGGAAAATTGGGTATCAACATTATTTAGCTACATGTTTGTCCTTGATGCTCGACTTCTCCAATGTAGAGGGCGTTTACACTAGTGTCAAGTCATGGACTGCAAACATCTCCTTCGCTGCGTGTTGCTCTCCATATACCGTTTTTACGCCATCTTTTGTTGGGAAATTCATCATTTGATGAAGTGTTTATGGCACTTCCCTCATGTTGTGGATCCACGGCCTTCCAAGCAAAGCATTATACCTCATGTCGCCTTCGATGACATGAAACTTTGTGTATTGTATGGTCCCGGCCACGTTCACTGGGAGGATGATTTCCCCCTTCATTGTTTCACTTTCCATGTTGAATCCATTCAAGACTCGATATGCTTGTATTATTTGGTCAAGCAGCTCGAGTTGCTCCACGACCCACGATCTGATTATATTTGCCGAGCTACCTGGATCCACAAGAACACGTTTAACTTGAACTTTATTTAAAAGAATAGAAATTATCAGTGCATCGTTGTGCGGCTGAGATAAGACCTCGGTGTCTTCCTCATTGAATGTGAGTGTGTCCTCGGGAATGTAGTCCCGAGTCCGCTTCTCCCTTGTGATTGACACTTTGGTGCGTTTGAATATGGGTCCCTATGGGACGTCGACTCTGTCGATGATCATATGAATAACAAGTTGAGGTTCCTCTAGTTCATTCTTCCTATTGGCGTCTCTTTCTCTGAAATGGTTCTTGGCCCTGTCGCTGAGAAATTCCCGAGGATGCCTCTCGTTGAATAATCGGGCTACCTCCTCTCTTAATTGTTCGCAATCTTCGGTCTTGTGCCCATGTGTACCATGATACTTACACATCAAGTTAGGATTACTCTTAGAAGGATCGGTTTGTATGGATTTAGGCCACCTGATATCTCTAATTTTCCCAATGGCTGACACGATACCCGAGGCATCGATGCTAAAATTGTACTCTGATAATCGAGGTGCCTCCGCCGGTGATGAATGCCTATCGAACCCGGTCTTACTCATGACTTCCTGAGAATTTTGTCCTCTATCTACTCTTCGATCATTTCGAGGTACGTTACGCCTCAAGTTGTTCCTTCACTCTTCGATGTATGGCTGATACCTCTCCTTGTTCGATCTCGAATCCCTGTCCACATTCTCGAATATTTTGTTGCTAACACGTTTGGATAAACCGATCCCTAAGGGGCTCCCAACTTATCATCTTCGGACCTAATCTTCGACTGATATCTGTTATGCACATCTACCCAAGTCACGGCGGGGTACTCGATCAAGTTTTGTTTTAATTGCCTCGATGCTATCGAGCTCCGCTCATTTAGCCCGTGAGTGAAAGCTTGAATAGCCCAGTCATTGGAGACTGGTGGTAACTCCATTTTATTTACTTGGAACCGGGATACAAATTCCCTTAACATCTCGTTGTCCTTTTATTTAATTTTGAAAACGTCCGACTTTCTTGTTGCAATCTTTATAGCACCAGCATGCGCCTTTACAAACGAATCAGCCAACAAGGAAAACGAATCAATAGAGTTCGGGGGCAGGTTATGGTACCAAATCATAACCCCTTTGGACAAAGTTTCTCCAAATGTTTTCATTAGAACAGAGTCGATCTCGTCGTCCTCCAAATCGTTTCCCTTTATACCACAGGTATATGTAGTGATGTGCTCGTTGGGATCAGTGGTCCCGTTGTATTTGGGTATGTCCGGCATGAGAAACTTCTTCGAAATAGGCTTCGGGGTCGCACTCGGGGGGAAGGGTTTGCACAAACTTTTTAGAATCCAGTCCTTTCAAAATCGGAGGTGCTCCCTGTATTTGGTCGACCCTCAAGTTGTACGTTTCCACCTTTTTATCGTTTTCCTTGATCCTTTTCTCTCCTGACTCGATCCGTTTTGTGAGTTCTTCGAACATTTTTATGATTGTGGGGTCAGCCCCTAATCCATTATTACTCGACCTCTCTAGGATTGGTTCAGCACGGCGAGTAGGTTCCGGTCCCACCACACTCGGAGTCCTTTATTGACTTTACAACTGAGCGATAGCAATCTGTTATGCTTGTAACCTATCAAAAATCACTTGGAGGCTAACTTCTCTATCTCCTCGACCCTGTGTTCTTTGGCCACTAGGTTGAACCTCTCCGCGTATGCTTCCTCCGACGTCAGTGCCCAAGTCGATGTTTAGAGCAATGTGTGAACCGACATCGACTGGATTAGGAATTGGTGCTACCACAGGGTTAAGCGGTGGTACACCGGCCCCTGAAGCTGTTGCATTATCATTTTCTCCGGGGAATCCAAGATCGTCACTACCATGTGCTGGTGTGTTTGCGGAGTTCGACATGTTTTAGCCTGAAAACAAAGAATCTATGACAAGAACAAGTGTGAAAAATACCGAGTGTTATCAAAAATCAGTACTGAAATAATCACTATTATCTTTAGCCCCACGGTGGGCGCCAAACTGTTTATCTCGAAAACACGAGTAACAATTAAATTTGATTTGTGGTTTTAAAGATATGTGATTTAGTCCAATACCAATTAATAAGCAAGTAATATAGAGTATAAATGAGAGGAATCAATGAACCAAACCAGTGTTACTTGGGCAATATGTACCTCGAGCTCGATGACCTCGAGGTGGGTTAGAGGCGATAAAGTAAGAACAATAAAGTAAGAGCAGTAAAGCTAGAGAATAATTCTGAAGAATAATGAACGAGAAAGTAAGATAGTATATTCTTTGCCAATGATTAGATGATGCTTACAAATGATTGGGGGGCCCTTTATATAGGAGGGGAAACCCTAAATAAGGTACATTTCTATTTACAGTAAAGAATCCTATTGGGACAGCTGTGTAACCACCTAGTACGAATTTGTACCAATTCGTACACCTCTATCCCGGAATTTATGCCATGAATTTGGGGACGTGGAGAGAATCTTGTCCTTTTGTAACAAACTTGTAACGGCATTGTCTCAGGACCGGTCGTACTGGCTTAGATGTTCCTCGACCTCTTAGGCCTTCGAGCCCCCTTTTCTGCCTTCGAGCTCGACCTTATCATTATCGAACTTCTGAACTCGATGCTACTTCTCGAGCCTGCAAAATTATGGTCAATAATTTTGACCGTATACAGTATACTTTTCAAATTAGATGATGTACTATATTTTTTAGTATGTTTTAAAATAAATGACAAATTTCAAAATTTAGAAATAATTCAACTTTAAACTCTTCATCTTACACATTTTACCTTTAATGAGAAGCTTTTATAACCACACAAATATCATAGTCCCACAAAGCTTTTATCCCTTAAGATTTTAAGACCACATGTTTCCAAAGTCTTTTTCTTTTTTCTTAAACTCTGTGCCAGGTCAAACTACCTCATCTAAATTGAAATGGAGGGAGTATATAATTTGACCGAAAAAATTGCCCATGATTTTTGGATACATTTGCTATGCAAAATATTCTCTATTACTCCCAGGGGCGGATTAGTACGAACCTATAATTTTCAACGAGAAATATAAATTCATGTGTAAATATTTACTAAAATTGCAAAAATAGCAGGTATAAACCCTTAACTTTTAAAATATTATGTGTTCAGCTTTAAAAATCTTAAAAGTTAAACCACATAGAGTTTAAATCCTGGATCCGCTTCTGATTACTCCTGCTGCACATGCATTTTATATGATATATGCCACTATATTATGATGAAGCAATATTTGAATTCACAGACTTGACTCATCAAGAATGTGTCCATATATATGAGAACAATAATTTTGATCATGAAGCAAGTAGAATTGGTAATTTTTGCCATGCTCTTGTGTGATGCAAGTTTTTCTTAACCTTAAGAAACTTGATTGGATAATTTTCAAAGTGGAATTCTTGTCTAGTTATGGAAGACAAGTTACTGAGGTAAATTTCCATTTTGGATTGATAACAAGTGATTGGAGGTTTTGACACCATACCATAAAATATTCTCCACTTTCATCTCATTGTTCTTCCCGTCATCCATGCTTGGATGCAATAGAATTTTAGTTAGGCATGTTGAGATTAGATCTTGAATGTCATAATTTAAATATTGGCTATGGCTACTTCTATAATTAGTTAGTAAGGTTGTTAGTGTTAGAACTGCAAATAGGCTATTTCTGCAAATAGTTAGTTATGCAGTTAGTTAGTGTCAGTGAGTGGAAATTCACTGATGTAGGTTGTATAGGATTGTATATATATAGGCGCACTATCATTTCCTAATTCAATTCAATGAGAATAATTTCTCTCATTCCATAATTTTGGAATCTTCTTCTTTTCTTCTCCTTCTGAGCTTCATGGAATGCAGCCATGGCGGTTGAAGCTTAGCTCAAATATTTTCGTCATTGATGTTCGATTTTGTCATGGTATCAAAGAAAGGTATTATCTGCTGAGGTAATCGATAATCTCTTGCCTCGTCTTCTCTTCAATTCACAATCGAACTTTTACGTCTTCGTCGAAATCGATAATCGTTTTTTCTTCTTCTGCGAAATTCTGCTCGAAATTGTATTTTAGTTGTGATTTCGTCCAATTGTAAAAAATTACAGTAGCGTTGAGAAATTTTAGAAGTGAAATTTCACTCACATCTGTTAGATTTCCAAACCTGTTCACGATTTGATCAATTGAGATCTGTAGTTTGAACGATGGTTGAAGGTGTTGTAAACAAAGACACTCTAGATACTTCAAGTCCCCTGTACATGCATCCCTCAGAGAGTGCATGTTCTATGTTAGTACCTGTAGCTTTTGACGGCACAGGGTATAGATCATGGAGGAGAGGCATACTTAGAGCCCTCCTAGTGAAGAATAAGGTTGGTTTCATAACAGGAAAGTGTCAGAAACCAGTAATTGGACATGCAACTTTTGATCAATGGGAACGATGTGATGATATGGTGACATCGTGGATTCTGAATTCACTTTCAAAAGACCTAGCGGACAGTTTATAGTATGTGAGTGGTGCAAAGGAGTTATGGCAAGAGTTAGAAGATAGGTATGATCAAACTAATGGTGCAAAACTTTACCAACTCCAGAAAGAAATCAATGATTTAAGTCAGAGAACTCTGGATATAACAGGCTATTACACTAAGATGAAGAAACTATGGGAAGAGTTAAACACATTAAATTCACATGCACATGCACAGTGCAGTTGTCAATTCATTTGCGGTGCGAAGTCTAATATGCACAAAACTGAGCAAGATAGAAGGTTAATACAGTTTTTGATGGGGTTAAATGAGGTGTATACTGTGGTGAGGGGGAGTATACTGATGATGAACCCTATCCCAAGCATTGCACATTCCTTCTCTATTCTTATACAAGAAGAGAAGCAAAGAGAAGTTAAACCATACAGTCAACAGTTGGTAATCGAATCTGCATTATTGAATGCCAATGGTCCAGGAAACAACATCATTAAAACTAACTACAACCAACACATGAGTAATTCTTCTGGTAACAATGATTATGGAAGAGGTTATATAGGAAACAGACCTAGGTCATTATGTGATTTCTGCAAAATACCAAGGCACACCAAGGACAAGTGTTACAAAATTCATGGTTATCCACAAAACATGAAGTATAACAGTGGAAATAGAGGAAGGAAAATTGCAGCAAATGTGTTTGATACGACTGGCAATGGAACAACTATGACAGATGAAAGGGAAATCTTTAGGAACAAGGTAGGGCCATGCAACAGCTAACCAAGGAACAATATGGAAAACTGTTGAGCATATTGGAAAGCTTCAAGGGTGGAAATAATGGAGATAACTCAGGAAACATCAACTTGGTTGGTGGTGCTGTTAACTTTGCAGGTATGACTGCTTGTAGCACTTCTGTTGAACCCAGTAAGCAGACTTATGAAAGCTTTAAAAATAATGATAATTGTTGGATCCTTGACTCAGTAGCCACTAACCATATGACCTACAACAAATCCTCTTTGAGTAACATTAAACCTCTCGTTTACCCTTTCTTAGTCTCCTTGCCAAATGGATATAAAGTAAAAGTGACAATAATTGGAGATGTCATTCTGAGTCCTCAATTTACCCTAAAAAGAGTCTCATATGTGCCTAGTTTCAAATTCAATTTGATCTCTATACATTCATTGACAGTTCAACTTGATTGTATCATCATATTCACTAAGTTTTCATGTATCCTTCTACAGGGCCTTTCACTTAGGAGGCCTCTGGAGATTGGTAAAGCCAAAGACAGCCTCTACCTTGACTACTCAAATTCATGAAAGAACAGTTCTTCTATCACACCTCACACACACAAATATTCACCTAGTGCATCCATCTCAGGTAGTCACAGTAGCAATAATGTACACTGTCAAAACCATCCTTATGATTCTGCACCTGGTGCATCCACTCCTTCTTATGTTTGTAGCAATGAAAGTGTATAAGTTTCTTTGAATTCCAATAAGAGTTCTTCTAACAAAATGAATTTAGTGTGCAATGTAAGCAAATCTGGTGACAGTCATATGGATCTCTTATGGCATAACAAGTTGGGCCATGTACCTTTTATCAAAATGAAGGGCATCAACTCCATACCTGTAACCTCTGCAAACAAACAACCTTTTCTGTGCTCTATCTGTCCTATGGCCAGACAGAATAGATCTCCATTCCCATAAAGAACCACTTCCACCACCAAAGCATTTGAACTCCTCCATGTGGATATGTGGGGTCCTTATCATGCTCCAACTCATGATAATCACAAATATTTCATCACAGTTGTTGATGATGATTATAGAAGATGCACTTGGACACATCTCTTGACCAGTGAAAACAATGCCCTACATGTCATAAAAGCCTTCTTTGCAATGGTCCAAAACCATTGAAATACCTCAATCAAGACCATCAAAACTAACAATGGTTTGGAGTTTGTGAACACTGAAACAACCATGTTTTTCTAAGACAAAGGGATCATACATAAGAAAACTTGTCCTTACAGCCCTCAACAAAATGGTATAGTCGAAATAAAACATAAATATCTCCTTGAGACTGCAAGGGCATTATTGTACCAGTCCAATCTACCTATAAGATACTGGGGAGAGTGCATCCTAACTTTTACCTATTTGATCAACAGACTGCCATCCTCATCTCTTAAAGGGAAATGTCCTTTTTATATTTTATATAAGAAGAAACCAAACTATTCACACCTTAGGAGTTTTGGGTGTTTACGCTTTCCTACAAACCTAAAACCTCATATGGATATATTTGAGCCAAGATCAACTCCACATGTCTTCAGAGGATACCATTTTGGATCAAAGGGATACAAGGTACTTAGCCTAGACACAAAGAAGATTCAAGTCTCTAGAGATGTGATTTATCATGAAACTATCTTCCCATTTGCATTGCATGGAAGACACACTGTTTTATGTAACGACCCGATCTGTCGTTACGTAGAATCTGCATTAAATTTACTGTTATCGCCTTATCATAGGTTGGTTATACTGTTATTGATGTGTTAGAGTTGGTAGGCTTGAAATCAAAATGGTCTTAGTGAGAGTTTAATCATTTAGTCTTTAAAAATAGCCTTAAGGTTGGAAAAGTCAACTGAGAGTTGACTAATTGGTAAACGACCTCAAAATGTAGATTTTATGGCTCGGATAGCTTCGTTAGGTGATTTGGGATTTAGGAGTGTGTTCAGAATAATTTTGTGATGTCCGGTGTAGAATTAGGCTTGAATTGGCGAAAGTTAGTTTTTGGCGATTTCCGATCGGCAGTGAAAAATAGGCTATCGGAGTCGGAATGGAATTCTGACAGTTGGAGCAGGTTCGTAATTGCATTTTGGATATGTCTGCAAAATTCCAGGTCAATCGGAGTTATTTTTGAATAGTTTCGGCATCGTTGGTGGATTTCAGAAATTTAAAAGTTCTTAGGCTTGAATCCGATGAGATTTTGGTGCTTTGATATTATTTTTAGTGTTTTAAGAGTGCGACTAAGTTTGAATGATCATTTATGATGTGTTGGGATAATAGGTTGAGGTCCCCAGGGGATCGGGATTGATTTTGGGTGATTAACGGAAGTTTTGAACTTGGTAAAATGCAGCTCTAGCTGCTGGTGCTGGTGTAACCGCACCTGCGAAAGTTTGACCGCAGGAGCGAGAAAAGCTCTTCAGATGCAGAAGTTTACCAGCTGAGGGGAAATCCGCAGGTGCGAGGTATTTTCTGCACCTGCGATGCCGCAGATGCGGAAAGACCAGCGCAGGTGCGGAGGCTGAGATTCAAGGGTGCGCCGCAGGTGCGGACCTAGGACTGCAGGTGCGGGTCCGCTGGCGCGCTTAAGTGGCCGCATGTGCGGAACCGCTGTTCAGGAAGTATATAAGCAAGCCTTCGCGAATTTTAACCCTTTTTCCACCATTGTTGTACGGGTTCCGAGGTTTTGAGGGATTTTGAAGAAGGAAACGTTGTTGCATCATTGAGGTAAGCTTTTCGGAGTTAATAACTCGATTATAGGTGATTTAAGACCTTAATATCAGTGTAAATTCAAGAAAAATCAGTAGAAAAGGGGGGGAGTTAGAGCTTGAGATTATGAGACATTTAGGGGTCAATTTGACGGGCCAAACGAACTCCGATTTTAGCATTCTTTATATGTACGGAATCGTGAGATGATGAAGAACATTTTGGTATAAAGATTTCTGAGTTCCGAGATGCGGGCCTGGGGGTCGGGTTTTGACCGATTTCGGGTTTTGTGCTTAAAATCAATATTTTTCAATTGGAATTCATTCCTTAAGCATAATTTGATGATAAAGGTCTGATATTTATAGATTTGTAGAGCTCGGAGGTTGATACGAGAGGCAAGCGTATTGCGGAATATTTTTCGGGCTAGTTTAAGGTAAGTAATGTCTTTAAATCCTGTCCTAAGGGTATGAAACCCCGGACTCTGCACCCTTTCACGGGTTTTGGATTGTAAAGGTTGGAACTTTGGAAATATATTCCATATTTAGGCAAATATTGAGTTGCGAAATCGATTTTTAAGCCTATGCTTAATAGTATTGCAATATATTTGATGTGTTTTGGGTTGTAAGCAATGTTTGGGGCCTAGTGCCGAATTGTTTACCCCTTGGGGGCTATTTTTACTATTTTCCTCACTGATATGTACGATTTTCACTCAATATTTTCTTGATAAATTGTTTTGACACTCAGAGTATTTTGATACTATTTATTGATAATGAAACACTATTTTTAGGTCGAGAACCCGGTATATTTATGGCTTGAAGGGCATGTTGAGAGTGTCTGACTGAGTGAGGCTGCAGGCCAATATTGTGAGGATGATAATATATGAGTGAGGATGCGGGCCTATATTGTGTGTGATTTATGACATGCTGTGGCTTATTATAGCGCTTGGGTAGTAGGAGCCCCTCTGGAGTCTGTACACACCCCCAGTGAGCGCAGGTACCTAATGAGTGATGCCCGCGAGGCTGATATTGAGTGATTGTGAGGTTGCCTGATGGGCTGATATTGAGTGACTGTGAGGTTTCCTGATGGGCTGATACTGAGTGATTGTGAGGTTTCCTGATGGGCTGATATTGAGATTGTTATGAGAAATGATTATGGCCCGAGTGGCTGATTTATGATGATTTTACTGAGTTTTTGAACTATGATTCACTTCATTTTCAAACTGATTTTTTACTGAGAGTTTTACTGAGATATATATTGAAATTATACTTGTTTCAAGGGATTTCTGGAAATTTTGTTTTTTGAACTTATGTATTTGATAAATACTTATGGTGACTTGGTGATTTACTGTTTTTGTGAATTGGTGTATCTGTGTTGTGTGTTTCGTATTTCTCATACTGTGATTTATTTTCATTACTACTGAGTTGGCGTACTCATCATTACTCCCTGCACCTTTGTGTGCAAATCCAGGTATTGATTCGGAGCAATAGTCGTCCGAGTTCGTTATTAGCAATTTTACGGGATTTCGAGGTAGCTGTCCAGCGTCCATAGCTTCTCCATTTCTTTTCTTTATTTAGTTTTAGCATTTCATTCCTAGACTTTATTTAAGACATTAGTAGAGTTAGCTTTATTTCGTAGATGCTCGTGACCATGTTGACTCCAGTCTTAGGAGGTTTTGCTTAGAGTTTTTTAGACTATTATTGGGGCGCTAAGACTTAAAGAATTTATTTTATGATATGTTGTTGTTCATTATTGAGTTGTGACTTATTATAATCAAACGAATAGGTAGTTATGTGATGGTTGGCTAGCCTAGTTCCACGATAGGCGCCATCACGACCTGTTGGGATTTGGGGTCGTGACAAGTTGGTATCAGAGCTCTAAGTAACATAGGACTCAAAGGTCATGAGCAGGTTTAGTAGAGTCTTGCAGATCGGTACGGAGACGTCTGTACTTATCTTCGAGAGGATGCAGAAACTCTTAGGAAAAATCTCAATTTCTTGAACTCTTTCGTGCCAATCTATTGATTCTTGAAATCTAAACTCATGTTGTTTCATTCTCTCACAGATGGTGAGGACACACAATACCGATCAGGGTGACCATACACTAGCCAGAACCACGAGGGATCGGGGCCGTGGTAAAGGTAGGGGACCGGCCCGCGCAGCAGTCGGGACAGTACCCCAAGATCCCCCTATTGTTCAGGATCAGGTTCCCACCGATGGTGCTCCAGCGAGACTGGCTCAGGCATCGGCAGTGCCTATTGTTATTCCGGGTCTTCAGGAGACCCTGGCTTAGATATTAACGGTGTGTTCCAGTTTGGCTCAGGCAGTCGCTATGTCTACTACTGCCACCGCAGCTCAGGCCGGGGGAGGCAATCAGACTCCAGCTGCCTGGATACCTGAGTAGGTTGTACGGGGTATTCAAACACCGGGAGGAGCCCCAGTTCAGGACTATGTGGTTCCAGTTATGCCCGAGGATGAGCAGCGTAGGCTGGAGAGGTTTAGCAGACTTAAGCCTCTGACTTTCAGCGGCATAGAGGGTAAGGATGCCCAATGTTTTCTGGATAAGTGCTAGAGGATATTGTGTACTGCGGGTATTTTGGAGACCAGTGGGGTCTTATTTGCTACATTTCAGTTTACGGGTGCTGCTTTCACTTAGTGGGAGGCATTCAAGAGGCGTAGACCAGTTGGTTCAGCACCACTCACATGGCAGCAGTTCTCCACGATCTTTTTAGAGAAGTATGTTCCTCAGTCCCAAAGAGAGGATCAGCGCAGACAGTTTGAGCAGCTGCGCCAAGGAGAGTTGTTAGTTGCTCAGTACGAGATAAGGTTTTTCGAGTTTGCTAGACATGTTTCTCAGTTTGTCCCTACTGACAGGGAGAGGATTAGGAGGTTTGTAGATGGTCTTACTTATCAGCTTCGGATCTTGATGACCAGAGAGAGAGTGTCTGGAGCTACATTTGAGCAGGTAATTGACATTGCTCGGGACATTGAGTCGGTTCGTAGGCAGGAGAGGGAGGTCAAGAGGCCTCGGGGATCAGGTAGCTTCAGTGGTGCCCCTTCTAAAAGACAGTTTCAGCACAGTAGAGGTCGTCCATTTAGACCTCCATAGCCAGTTCCCCCGGCTTATAGTGGTGTATCTTCGGGGAAGGGTCCTCGTAAGTCTCATCAGGGGCGTTCATCTTTTAGTGCCCTTCAAGCTCAGAGCTCCGCCCGAGCATCATCTTATCAGGGTTCTTCTATGCATGGTCCGTGCGATGGTTATCATGGTGGCAGGAGTTCTCGTCATTTTTTATCTCCAGCTCTAGGCAGTTGTTATGAGTGTGGAGAGTTCGTACATGAGTGGAGGCACTGTCCCCGTCGTCCTAGTAGTTCATCTCAGTAGAGGGTTCAGCCCTCGGCTTCAGCCCCAGTCACTTCACCGCCTACCCAGGCAGCCAGGGGAGGTGGTCAGGCAGCTAGAGGCTCCCCTAGAGGGGGAGGTCGAGCAGGTAGAGGCCAACCATGTATTTATGCACTTCCGGCTAGGGCTGATGCTATGGCGTGAGATGCAGTGATTACAGGTACTATCTCAGTCTGTCACGATGATGCTTTGGCTTTATTTGACCATGGTTCCACGTACTCTGATGTCTCATCCTATTTTGCTCATTATCTAAATATGCCTTGTGAGTCTCTAGTTACTTCTGTTCATGTTTCTACTCTGGTGGGCGACACTATTGTTGTGGACTGTGTGTACTGTCGTGTCTTATATCTATTGGGGGTTGAATCGAGTAGGTTGGGCCTGATGTTACTCAGTATGGTCGATTTTGATGTAATTCTGGGCATGGATTGGTTATCCCCATGTCATGCGTGTAAAGACCCATAAAATTTCTTGTTTAAAATAATGCCCGAATAAGTCCCCGAGTTGTTATATCTGTAGAAATTCTTAAAACGGACCTTGATTGTGTAAAAGTACCCCGAAATTTGAAAGAATAAAATTTTCCAGCAGTTGGGCGTTATGCGACGCACTATGCGATCGCATAACGGGTATGCGGACCGCATAATGGTCGCATACCTGGCAGGCCACTGCCCAATTTGAAGGCAACTATGCGGTCCATAATGCGATCGCATTTCGGTTCTGCGAACCGCATAGTTGTCGCATTCTTGCCTTTGATTTTTGCGAGGGAGGTTATGCGATGCACTATGCGATCGCATAACGTGTATGCGGAACGCATAGTGGTCGCATACCTGCACAGTGTGTTTTTATTTTTAGCCCACCTGGAGGGCCATTATGCGGTCGTCTCTGCGGACCGCATGTCAAGAATGCGATCGCATTTCTGACCGCATTCCTGTGTCAGGCTCCTAATTTTTCTAATTTTAAAAACCGACCCCCAGTTCATTAAAACACCCCTCCCTAAGAATAGAGAGAGAAAAGAAGAGAGTTCTTGAGAGAAAGGGGTTTCATCATCCTTTTGGTTTTCCTCAATTATTCAAGCCCGGGAATTTTTGAGTTATTGTCTTCATCACCTAAAGAGGTAAGTCTCCACCCCACCTCCCTTATATTTCCAGATTTTTGGTAATTTAAGTAGAACTCCCCTAAAGGAGTTCTTGAAGATAAAAGTGAGGAACCTTGCATGCATGTTCATTTATTGTCATAATCTAGTAAAAGGGAGTGGGTTAGGGTAAATATGCACAAAGAAGGGGTTAGAAATTTAAGGGGGTCATATAGCATTCGATAAAATGCCTAAGCGAGTTCGAATTGTGTTCATGATTCCCAATTCTAAGATGAATGTGTTGCCTTATGAATTAGATAGACGTTGCTTGATGGTCCGGTGATTTGTGATAAAAATTAAAAAGGGAGAAATTCGACACAAAGTATGTATGGCTAGCTTTAATCCTTGTAAAATCCCTCTTGCTGTGGTAAGCATACGGTATGTGCACTTATATGGAAATATGTGAATTGATTGTCTAGTTGATTTCTACCCCACTGTGTTAGATGAGATTCTGGATTGTGACTTGGCATGCCCACTTATTATGTGCAAAGATGGTAATTGTTTAAAGTTATTGATATGAAGTATTGTAAATAAGTTGAACGGTTATGGAAACACCTTGTGCATAAATTGCTGCATGATGAAAGTTTGGGGTGCTTTGAGCCCAAGTGAATGAAATAATAAATGTTGAAATTGTGATCTTTGAAAGGAAGGTCCTTGTGATGAAATTGTTGGCATGGTTGCTATGAAATATGAATTGTCAGGCGTGGTCGGGTTACGCGCCGCAACACGAAGTAATAAGGTGTGGGTTGTGGTGATAAGGGTGGCCGAGGTAATAAGGGTGAAAAAGTGATCGTTATCACTATTGATATGAAAATTATGAAACTCGTGAATGTGGTGGTGTTGGAAAGGGGAAAAGGGAGAGATTATAAAGTTGTTGATTTTAATTATCACTTTTCGTGTGTTTTGATTGTAGGTCCTATTGTTGCCTTGTTTTTTATTTGTAATATTGGTTGATTGTACTTGGGATAAAGTTTGTTCATACATACCAGTACAATTCAAATGTACTGACGTCCCTTTTGCCGGGGGGGCTACATTCTTGTGATGATTGTAGGTGGTTCTATAGCAGGTACTCCAGCCCATCGACGATAGTGCCTCCTCTACGTCCCATTAGCTGCTTGGGTGAGCCCCTTTCCCCTCTCGGGGCCCTGTGTGGCTCATGCCACCTCTTCTTCCGGATTTGCATTTTGGTATTTGTGTAAGGTATAGTCGGAGCCTTGTTACCGGCAAGAATTATATAACTCATTCGTACTCTTAGAGGCTTCGTAGACAGGAAATGTGGGTTATGTACATATGTATTTTGGGCAGTATAACTTGTAGACCACGTAAAGTAAAACTGTGTGTTATGTATATTTTGTAAGTATCGTACCACCTGTGGGTAATGACAGAAATCTATGATTTAATTCCAGGTTGTAAGAATGTGGTTAAATTATAATTGAATAATGTACCTTGGGATCACGGGGTAATACGTGGGATGGGAAAAGGAAACCCAGGTCCGCTTCACTGGGGCTACCCGGTCGAGCGCCGGTCGTGCCCCTCGATTTTGGGGCGTGACAAATTTGGTATCAGAGCCTAAGGTTTTTAAAAGAGTCCTAGGATGTCTCGGAGCCGTGTCTAGTAGAGACCTTCTTATCGGTGTGTTGTCGACCACATCTATAATTAGGGGGCTACATGGACATCTAGGAAATTACCCTTTATTTGTTATTCTATATCGTGCGGTGAACCGGAAAGTGAAAATATCCTTGCCTAATTCGTGCTTTGTTCCAAAATTTTCAATAATGGCACCAAAGAAGAGAGCTCGACTCGGCCTTGAGGCCAATGCCACTCCAAGTGTGGCTGTGAATAATGTACCAGATAGTGCGGGTGAGAGTGACTCCCCGACCTTGAATCTGCCTGACCCTACTATTCCGGATCAAAGCATTCTTGTTCCTGCGGCGGTGGAGGGTGCTGCAATCCCTCCCGCTGACGTTCCTGATCCCTCTATAGTTCCAGCTTACGGTCCCGGTATGTCCGATGGGGACCTCAGAGGAGCTATTCGTATGTTGGCTCATTTGGTGGCCGCTCAGGCCCAAAGATCTCATGCTACTCCTGTGTCCTCCAGCGGGCAGGGAGATTCTGCCGGCTCCAGAGTCAACCAGTTTCTGCGGTTGGCCCCTCCAGAGTTCTCAGGTACGGATCAAGAGGCTAATCCACAGGATTTTCTTGATGAGATGTACAAGACCCTTCGGGTGATGAAGGCTACAGGGACAGAGTGGATTGAGTTAGTTTCGTACATGCTGAGGGGAGCAGCATATTCCTGGTTCGAGATGCAGAAGGGTTCCCGCGGGGAGGGAAGTCCTCCGGCTAGATGGGACGAGTTCGTGGATGCGTTCATGGATCACTTTTTGCCTTCCGAGACTATGGCAGCCCGTGCAATGGAGTTTGAGATCCTCAATTAGGGCAGTATGAGTGTGTGGGAGTGACATATGGAGTTCGTGCGGTTGTCTAAATATGCTCCTCACTTGGTGTCGACTATGGATGCCAGGGTTCGACGCTTTGTTCATGTCCTTAGTCCCTTGGTTGTGAATGAAGCTGCTACAGCTGCCTTGCACTCAGACATGAATTATGGGAAGATTGTGGGATTCGCCCAGGCTAAAGAGGCTAGGAAATTGAAGATAAGGTCGGAAAGAGAGAGTAGCAACAGGGCCCGGCCAGCAGGCCACTCAGGGATTTCAGTTGGAGGAGGGAGACCAGTTCTTGGGAGAGGTTCATCAGGGCCATCCCAGTCCTATGCACAGTCCTCAGCCAGTGCACCGCCATCAGTGCACCGTTTCCAGTAGAGCAGTCGCCGGGGACCAGGGTCAGACAGCAGGAGACCCCATCAGTTAGGTCGCCCAGGAGAGAGGTCCCAGCAGCAGGGGAGGGCTATGTGCCCTAAGTGCGGGAGGTTCCATATCGAGCCTTGTTATCTGGATATCCCGGCATGCTACGGGTGTGGAGTGAGAGGTCATGTTCAGCAGGATTGCCATGCGCCCAGCCAGGGTAGGGGTAGGGGTTTTGCTCAGCCATCTGGTTCTTCAGTCACCACATCTTCAAGGCGTCCTCCAGCCCCAGCAGGGCGAGGTGCAGTTAGGGGTGGAGCTCGTGGTAGAGGTGGACCCAGCCGATTCTATGCTTTGAGTGTTCGCCAGAATGCGGAGGCTTCTCCAGATGTTGTCACAGGTATTCTAAATGTTCAAGCACTTGATTTCTATGCTCTTATTGATACGGGGTCCTCCTTGTCTTATGTTACCCTGTTTATTGCTTCAAGTTTTGGGATATAACCCGAACAGCTTCATGAGCCGTTCTCTGTATCGACTCCGGTTGGTGATTCTATTACAGCAGCGCGAGTCTATAAGAATTTTGTTGTCACGGTATGTGGTCGCGTTACCACGGCCGATCTTATTGAGCTTGGGATGGTAGATTTTGATATTATTATGGGAATGGACTGGCTTTATTCGTGCTTTGCTAAACTCGGCTGCCGAACGAGAGTCATGAGACTCGAGTTTCCTAATGAGCCGGTTATTGAGTGGAAGGGGAATGGTGTGGTGCCGAAAGGTAGGTTTATCTCCTGCCTTAAGGCCTCGAAGATGATTAAGAAGGGGTGTGTCTATCATTTGGTCTGGGTCGCGGACACCACTCCAGAGTTGCCTGCTCCCGAGTTCGTTCCTGTTGTGAATGAGTTTCTTGAAGTATTTTCGGATGAGCTCCTAGGGATTCCGCCAGATAGAGAGATCGATTTTGGGGTTGATGTACTACCAGATACGCAGCCAATATCTATTCCACCATACATAATGGCGCCAGCAGAGTTGAGGGAGTTAAAGGAGCAGTTGAAGGATTTATTAGATAAGGGGTTCATTCGGCCGAGTGTGTCGCCGTGGGGTGCTCCTGTTCTTTTTGTTAGAAAGAAGGATGGGTCGCTTCATATGTGTATTGACTATCGGCAGCTCAACAAAGTCACTATCAAAAACAAGTATCCATTGCCTCGAATAGATGATTTGTTTGATCAATTGCAAGGTGCGAGGTTCTTCTCCAAAATTGATTTACGGTCTGGGTATCATCAGTTGAAGATCAGAGAGCAGGATATTCCTAAGACCGCCTTCAGGACTCGTTATGGTCATTTTGAATTTTTGGTAATGTCCTTTGGGCTGACCAATGCTCCAGCAGCTTTTATGGATCTTATGAATCGGGTTTTCAAGCCATTTCTAGACTCCTTCGTGATTGTTTTTATTTATGACATCCTTGTCTACTCGCGGAGTCGGGAGGATCATGCCAATCACCTCAGGGCAGTTCTGTAGACCCTTCATCATCACCAGTTGTATGCTAAATTTTCGAAATGTGAGTTTTGGCTAGAATCAGTCGCGTTTTTAGGTCATGTTGTGTCCAGAGAAAGGATTCAGGTTGATCCCCAGAAGATCGCGGCAGTGAAAGATTGGCCAGGACCAACGACCCCGGCATNTCAGGAATTGAAGTCGAGATTGACTTTGGCGCCGGTATTGACCTTTCTAGAAGGTATAGAGGGATTTGTGGTTTATTGCGAAGCTTCAAGGGTTGGTTTGGGGTGTGTGTTGATGAAACATGGGAAGGTTATAGCGTATGCTTCAAGGAAACTCAAGAATCACGAGAAACATTATCCGACGCATGATTTGGAGCTCGCGGTTGTGGTGTTTGCATTAAAATTTTGGCGGCATTATCTTTATGGAGTCCACGTGGATGTGTTCTCAGACCACAAGAGCCTTTAGTATTTATTCAAGCAGAAGGAACTGAATCTAAGGCAGCGGAGGTGGTTAGAATTGCTTAAGGATTATGAGATGAACATCTTGTACCATCAAGGAAAGGCGAATGCGGTGGCCGACGCTCTCACTCGGAAGTCTATGGGTAGTTTGGCTCATTTGGAAGCGAATTAGAGGCCCTTGGCTCGGGAGGTTTATCAATTGGCCAATTTGAGGGTTTGTCTTTCGACCTCAGGCGAAGGGGAGGTTATGGCGCATATTGGGGCAGAATCGTCACTTGTAGCGGAAGTCAAAGAAAAGCAGTTCATTGATCCAGCATTGGCACAGTTGAAGTAGGCAGTTCTGAATAACAAGACTTCGACATTTTCACTCGGCAGCAATGATGGAGTGTTGCGATGTCAAGGTAGGCTATGTGTCCCAGATGTAGATAATCTCCGAGAGAGGGTAATGGCGGAGGCTCATAGCTCTAGGTATTCTTTGCACCCAGGTTCTACGAAGATGTATCACGATCTCCGAGAGATTTATTGGTGGAGCGGTATGAAGAGGGGTGTGGCGGACTTTGCGTCTAGATGTCCAAATTGCCAGCAAGTGAAGGTCGAGAATCAGCGGCCCGGTGGATTAACTCAACTTATAGAAATACCGACGTGGAAATGGGAGATGATAAATATGGATTTTGTGGTGGGGTTACCTTGCACTCAGCGCAGGTTCGACTCAATTTGGGTGATAGTGGATCGACTCACCAAATCAGCCCACGTTTTGCCAGTCAAGTCCACCGATACTGCAGAACGTTATGCTCAGTTGTATATCAAGGAGATAGTCAGACTTCATGGCACTCCAGTTTCTATTATCTCAGATCGAAGGGCCCAGTTCACAGTTAATTTTTGGAGGAAATTTCAGCAAGGTTTGGGTACTCAGGTGAATCTCAGCACGGGTTTCCATCCTCAGACTGATGGTCAGGCAGAGCGGACTATTCAGACGCTTGAAGATATGTTGCGGGATTGTGCTTTAGATTTCAAAGGTAGTTGGGATGACCACTTTCCGCTTATCAAATTTGCTTACAATAACAGTTTTCATGCTAGTATTCAGATGGCCCCATTTGAGGCATTGTACAGAAGAAGGTGTAGATCTCCGATTGTATGGTTCGAAACCGATGAGGCGGAATTGTTAGGGCCAGATCTTGTGCACCAAGCTATGGAAAAAGTTAGAGTCATTCAGGAGAGGATGAAAACTGCTCAGAGTCGTCAGAAATCCTATGCGGACGTTCGTCGAAGAGAATTGGAGTTCCAGGTAGATGATTGGGTGTTCTTGAAGGTGTCTCCCATGAAGGGAGTGATGCGGTTTGGGAAGAAAGGGAAGTTGAGCCCTAGGTACGTCGGGCCATATCGGATCGCTCAAAGGATAGGACGGGTGGCTTATAGGCTGGAATTGCCCCATGAAATGTCATTAGTGCACCCAGTGTTCCATGTGTCTATGTTGAAGAAAGTGGTTGGAGATCCATCCGCCATCGTGCCAGTTGGGACTATTGAGGTTAATGAAGAGCTATCATACGAAGAGGCTCCGGTAACTATTCTTGATAGGCAAGTCCGTAAATTGAGAAACAAAGTTATTGCTTCTGCTAAAGTGTTGTGGTGAAGTCAACAAATCGAGGAAGCCACATGGGAAACAGAGAAAGAAATGAAAGAGAAATATACCCATCTGTTTGAGCAAGTGTAGTAGTGATCGTGCGAATTATGGTCCCAAGGCAATTTGATGTTGTACTCAGATTCGTGCAAAGGCCCCATTTTTTCCTAATTGCCTTATTGTTGTAACTTTACAATGAGTGCTAGAACTGTATACAATCTTATTAAATAGGTGGTGTGCAACCTTTAAAGCAAATAAAAGTTTTGTGAAACAAATGTGCTAAGTAAGTGATTAATGGTAGTGTAGATTGGTAATGGTTAAATGAATTGCCTATGATCTATTGAGGTGATTGAACTGTATGGGGCGCACTGAAATGGCCCAAAGTTATGTGCAAATTATGTGCCACTAATCGAATCTTATGCCAATTTGTGATGTAAAGAGAATGAACTATATGTATTTGTCAAGGTAATTGGATATGTGCAAGTGTTGAGGTAATGAATTGTATACCAGTTGTAGGAATAACAGAAAATGTGTAATGATGCTTGGAAATGTGTTTCGGGGGCTCTCTGACATGTAGATAGATCTAAATACAAAGGAGACTCTGGCGAAATTTTCTGAAAATATCGGAGTTAGTGTAAATCTGGAAGTTTGCATATCATGTTTTCAAAACCAAACGATTTCCAAAATTCGCATTCGAGGACGAATGATCTTAAGGGGGGAGAATGTAAAGACCCGTAAAATTTCTTGTTTAAAATAATGCCCGAATATGTCCCCGAGTTGTTATATCTGTAGCATTTCTTAAAACGGACCTTGATTGTGTAAAAGTACCCCGAAATTTGAAAGAATAAAATTTTCCAACAGTTGGGCGTTATGCGACGCACTACGCGATCGCATAACGGGTATGCGGACCGCATAATGGTCGCATACCTGGGCAGGCCACTGCCCAATTTGAAGGCAATTATGCGGTCTAATACGCGATCGCATTTCGGTTCTGCAGACTGCATAGTTGTCGCATTCTTGCCTTTGATTTTTGCGAGGGAGGTTATGCGACGCACTATGCGATCGCATAACGTGTATGCGGACCGCATAGTGGTCACATACCTGCACAGTGTGTTTTTATTTTTAGCCCACCTGGAGGGCCATTATGCGGTCGTCTCTGCGGACCGCATGTCA
>MDKH01225623.1:0-18432 GCA_005239495.1 Nicotiana undulata | reverse complement strand
GCACACACTTATTGTAGTTATCGGGGTTGTATATGCATTGGGCCTAGCTGTTGTTCAGCTTGTGTCTACGACCTTACATCATGTCGTTATTGTATTCCGCACTTTCATTGTTGTTGTTGTTCGTTGGCTTGCCTAACGCCATCGTTAGGCGCCATCACGACCTGGACCGGTTTTGGGTCGTGACACCCAGTACCTAGTCTAAATGCATAAACAAGTCAGATGACCTAATATTGACTCGCTCGAGGTTTCAAATCACATACAACAACACCAAAACAACGAATCAAACCAAAAATCAAGCTTATGAATTTTCTAAACTTCAAATATGAAAACTCGCGTTGAAACCTATCAATTCATCCCGGAATGACATGAAATTTTGCAGACAAGTCACAAATAAAACAACGGACCTACAACCATTCCCGGAATTCCATTCCGAGTCTGATATCAAAACTTCACCTATTGGTAGAAATCGCCGAAATTCTAACTTTCGCCAAAGTACCTCAAATGTCAAGACCCAAATTCCCTCTGTTGGGTATCGTGATGGCACCTAGTCTTAGGGACTAGGTAAGCCTAACGTTTCATTGAAAAACAATAATAATAAAGGCAATATAACAGTCTCGATATGAAATCTTGACAGAATTTACAATTTCCCAAAACCCGGTAAATACAAGTCATAAGCTCTACGAATTCTTCTAACTAAAATCTAAGTACAACTGTATAGAAATAATAAGTACAGTTGAAATACAAGAAGGTGACTCCGAAGCTTGCGAACGCAGCAGCAGGTTCACCTTGAGTCTCCTCAGCAAAGATCCACACAGCTAGCAACAGTCAAAACCTGGATCTGTGCAAAACAAAATGCACAGAAGAGTAGTATGAGCACACCACAGCGGTGCCCAGTAAGTATCAAGACTAACCTCGATGAAGTAGTGACGAGGACTAGTCCAGACACCCACTGGTCTAATAAGTGAAAAGGCATATTTATAATAGTGGTGAAAACATAATATTTATCTAAAGATTTTTCGATAAAGTTAACAGTACGATAGGGTAATACGGAAAGGTATTCAGCAATTACGGTCAACGAACCGTATAATTAAATATGCACAAAGAGAATAGAAGGAACGCAAGTCAAATATCGGAAATCATAACCCGATAGAGCGCTGGCAACTCAGCACTGCATCAATTTATTCACGTCAGGCCTCAGCCAATAAACTCAGTAAAGCTGTCAAAAATTTGAGTTAAAACCTTTAAATCGTGATTTTTATATTGAAAACCTTAAGATTATAATTTATTTGAAGATAGGGAAGGGAATTCTTCCTTGAACAAAATTTTATGAATGTATATATATATATTTGTAAAGAGGAAACCCTTAAGCATAGTTCCTTATAAATATGAAATGTTCAAATATACTTTTTCCAAATACTGCTTTTCAAATATGTTTTCCAAATTACTGCTCATTCAAATATCATTTTCCCGCAAGGCAATTACTTTTCAAATATACTTTCCAAATAGAAGTCCTTCGGACCTAAATTTTCTTGGAGATAATTGCCTTTCAGCTATACATTTCAATATATGTATATGTGTATATATGTATACTTATCAAAACACAGTGCAGAGGGAAAGATCTCAGGTCTCGGCCCGCAGTCCTAATGTAAATATGCTATGCAGTACAGCGGAAAGATAAAAGGTCTCGGCCCGCAGTCCCACTGTAAATATGCGATGCAGTACAGGGGAAAGATCCGTTCTCAGCCCGCAGTCCCACTGCAAATATGCTATGTAGTACAGGGGAAAGATCACAGGTCTCAGCCCGCAATCCCACTGTAAATATGCTATGCAGTACAGGGGAAAGATCACAGGTCTCGGCCCGCAGTCCCACTGTAAATATGAAATACAGCGCAGGGGAAAAATCACAGGTTTCGGCCCGCAGTCTCACTGTAAATATGAAATGCAGTACAAGGGAAAGATCACAGGTCTCGGCCCGCAGGCCCCTTGTAAATATGAAATGCAGCGCAGCAGAAAGAACGCTACCAGAGCACAACACAAAAAACAAGGCAAAAATGCAGGGTACGACAAGCAGTTCAACACGAGAACTTAAACCATAATAGTGGTAGAAACTCACTCATGAAAAGTAACCACTGAAGAGAAAACTAAGCACAAGGAAAACAATGTAACGAGGGGAAACCATAACAATTATAGCAACGGTTCACAATATTTAAATCAATGGATAAGGAACCAATTATCCCGGCAAGGGAAAACAGCTATAACCAATCTCGCCTAATAATTTACTTCACGGAATAATCTCAGCTTAAGCAAATATTCAACAATAGAAGGTACCAAGGAAATACCGCCAATATGAGTGATGGTCAACTATACCTGTGTAATATTTAAAGAAAAACATGTAATCATCATGTACGACTCAAGGGCATTCTTGACACCTATCCTTTATATATTCCAATTCCCGGTAACAAATATATGTCTTGATGATACTAATTTATTATTAATTAGGCAGCTTGTGAAGAAAATATAGTATACGGTAAGGAAGGGAGATATTTAGTTAAGTCAATCAAATCAAATAATCAGCGAGAGGGATATCGAAAGCAAGAAAATCCAATTCAAACAGGAGAAGATGAAACTGGCAACCAGGAACTCAACCATAACAGTTACCACTTTATACGCAGGAAATATAGGAACCTAGTAAATCCTAAAAGGCCAACCTATTTGTAAATAAGTCCGGGTACGCACTCGTCACCTGGCGTACTCGGGCTACAATCAACATAGAAGACTCAAATCCTAAGGGGTAGTTCCCCCACACAGGGTTAGGCAAGATACTTACCTCAAAGACGACAACCGGTTACTCGACAATGGACTCCTCGGGCGGGAAGACCTCCGGATGGCTCAAATCAACTAAAATAGTAAGGAACTATTTCAAACGATAAAATTTTAATCTTTATAAAATTATAAAAATCGACCCAAAAGTCGACCCCCGGGCCCGCACCTCGGAACCCGACAAATTTTACCAAATCCGATTACCCATTCCAATACGAGTTCACCCATACTAAATTTATCCAAATCCGATGTCATTTGGTCATTTAAATCATGAATTTTTATTTCTAGAAGTTTTCTTTCAAAACCCCAATTTCCCCAACCCGAAACACAAATTAAATGATGAAAACAAGAACTAATTCGTGGAATATATTTAATTTTAGTAAAAGGACACTTACCCATTCGATTTGTGTGAAAACATTCAAAATCGCTCTAAAATCCGAAGTCCAAAGCTCAAAATATGAAGAAAAATGGCTAACCCTCGTATGAATCTGCCAGAACTTCCGCACATGCGGTCAACTTAACCGCACCTGCGCAATCGCATGTGCGAGATTATAACCGCACCTGCGCTCTAGGTCAGCACCTGCGCTCGAGGTCCGCTGCTGCAGTTACCGCACATGCGCCCCGAATGTTCGCACCTGCGAAGGCTGTCCAGCTCTTCTCCTTCCTCACCTGCAACCTTTTTCCGCACCTGCGATGCTCGCACCTGCGGTTCCCAGTCCGCAGGTGCGGCCACATCAGAACAGCAGCACCAGGAGCCTTTTCCAAACCTTAAACTTCCCGTCAACCATCTTAAATTATCCCGATCCCCTCGAGAACTTAACCAATTACACCAATAGGTCACATATCATCGCATGAACTCTATCGGACCCTCGGAACACCCAAAAACATCGTCAAAACACCTAATCAACCCAAAATAAAACTTATAAACTTCCAAAACTTCAAATATCAAAACTCGTGCCGAAACCTATCAAATCCACGCGGAACGACATCAAATTTTGCAGACAAGTCCCAAATAGCACAACGGACCTACAGTCACTCTCGGAATTCCATTCCGAGCCCGCTATCAAAATTCCACCAATCAGCCGAAATCGCCGAAATTCTATCTTTCGCCGAAATGTCTCAAATCATTCTACGGACCTCCAAAACCAATTACGGACGCACGCCTAAGTCCAAAATCATCATATGAAGCTATTTACATTAACCCAAACTCGTTCCGAGATCGTTTACTCAAAAGTCAAACCTCCGGTCAACTTTCTTCATTTAAGCTTCAAAACTTGAAAATTCTCTCCCAATTCGACTCCGGATTATCCGTAAACGGAATCTAACCGCGCACACAGGTCCATTTACATAATGAGGAGCTGATTACGGTCTTATACCACCGAACGGAGCTTAAACTCTCAAAACGACCAGTCGGGTCGTTACATTCTCCCCCTCTTAATACCAACGTTCGTCCTTGAACGTGCCAAGATTCACCTTGAACTCATCCGATCATTGATTGTACACTTCCAACACACACCCGCGGGTGATCCCACGTCACCCAACCTATGTAAGCCTGATGACTTCATCACAACTGCAATTTAGCATTCCTATCACCACCGATAAACCTCATATCTCAATTTCTCACCTTATACTCATTTCCCAAAGATCTGATCCTAAATCCATATCCGTCATTAGCCTCAACCAGCTGCATTAACTCATGTCTATACCCATAAGGCACGACCACGCAATGTAGCACCTCACACTCAGGCTCAAATAGCACTTTCGATCACAATAGCTACCCGAAATCAACTCAACATTGGCAATTTTCCACACATATGGAAGAACTCTGCTCCAAACCCCACAATACTGATAGGATGCAATAAACAGGAAGACCTCATTATTAGGCACCCCAATCACCAAGCCATAGCTAACGCCACCTGGCACACATCCCGCAAGCCAAAACTAAAGAAGCACATAACGAATATGAATGATTATGAAAAGAGAGACATATAAGGGAGCTATCAAACAAGCCCATAGGCATACTCTCTATCGATATTGACTTACCCAAAGTAATATAATAAGGAAGAAACAAAGCACATGAACAATTCACAAGGATCCCATCTTGATAAAAAAAATTCCACCGCGATACTCGACCCGGTCTAAATATATCAAATCACAAATATCAAGAGGACTAACCCTCATTTCTAAATCTCATACTGAAAGTATATCATGCCAATATAAATTTCTCCCTTAACTCATCTCAGCTGATAGAAATCATAATACTAACTGAACTCACATCTCAATGGGGTATCAAATCACAACTAGTAAACAAAGTACTTAGAAACAAAATTCACAGAGGGCTCAACATAATGAACAATAAGGACTCACCTCTAGTTTCACCACTAGCAAGGATGAATAAAAACAACGGTAGACACAACTACTACTCATAATATTTCCCAACAGGAGTAATAAAAAAATAGAGTGCAAAACATGATACTCACTCATAAATGAAACAGCAAATAAGGGAATCTCGTCCCGACCGACAGAGGTATAGTGAAGTACAATGGTACCCCACTTTAGCATAACACAACATACTTGGGTGATGATATCTGGCACCACGGCCTCTAGCCTACTATATGAAACACATCAACAGGTCGGGCCTCCCCCTCTTGGGCGCCCTCAACTCACCTGAATACCCTGCTATAACACACTTACCTGAATCCTGGAGTAAATCTCTCGCCCTGTGGCTAATATCTCCATACTTAAAACAACATCTCTGCTGACGTGGCTGTGGAAACTGCCCAATACGGGTCCTCCGAGACCTAGGAGTACCTGAGAACTCCCATGCGAAGCTGGTAATGCAACTAAACTGGTTGACCCACAAAACCTTTATCGTGTCGTACTCTACCTCCATAATAAGGACCAGTTTATCTCTCCGGCCTATGTGCCTTCTAACTGAAGCAACCAAGCGAGGTATATACCTGGCCAACTCACTGAATCCGACAACGTACTCTAATACTGACATAGTGCTCTGACGCAACTGCTCAATCTCCGCGCGCCATGCATCTCGGAGTGACTGGAGTGTAACACCCTCAAAAAATCTATGAAACTTTCATTCGTGCAAGGGAAACTGACTTGGCTGGTCTACCAAACTCATATTCCCGCCACCACTGACAACCGACTACTCTGAACCTGAGACGTGACAAAAGAAATCCTGCTCGTCTCCACAATACTCGAAGTACGAAGAATATAGTGACACTCTTCCAGAAAACCCTGGCATCATCTGTCGCCAATCAGCTGAAAGATAGGAGGGTGGTACTTCCTGTACCTCTAAATTTACAAGGGGTTTCTCCCTTCGATGTTGTTGCCCTAACCACGGGCTGAACAGAAACCATCTGTTGTGCTGCCAAGACAACTGGAACCTGACCCACATGGTCTTGCCGCTCTGGAGTGTAGACGGTGGGAGTCTGAACTCCTCTCAGATCTGTGAAGTAGCTGGTGCACCTGGAATCAATCCCGCCTGAGTCACTCTACTAATCATACTCAAACTGCACCCAGGTTTTCCTGAAGTCCGGGATAGCAGCAGGCACCTCCATAACCCGTTCCCCAACTAGAACTACTGTCGACTTCTCAACGGCTGCTCTGGTAGACATCTGAACTACAACACGTGCCCTCGTCACCCTCTGTCTCTGATCCTTGCGATGCTTACCTCGGGTAACGTCATCAGGTACCGCAGTTCGCGTCCTCGCCGTCGGTGAGAGAATTGATTGATAATTTCAAACATCAAGATCAATGAATTCGCACGATAGGAATGAAGGAAGTGAAATCATCCTAGTAGTTCTGTAGCCTCTCGAAGATAAGTACATACGTCTCCGTACCGATCCACAAGACTCTACTGATCCCGCTTATGACTCGTAGCACCTATGAACCTAGAGCTCTGATACCAACTTGTCACGACCCAAATTCCCTCTGTTGGGTATCGTGATGGCAGCTAGTCTTAGGAACTAGGTAAGTCTAACGTTTCATTGAACAACAATAATAATAAAGGAAATATAACAGTCTCGATATGAAATCTTGACAGAATTTACAATTTCCCAAAACCCGGTAAATACAAGTCATAAGCTCTACAAATCCTTCTGACAAAAATCTAAGTACAACTGTACAGAAATAATAAGTACAGTTGAAATACAAGAAGGTGACTCCGAAGCCTACAAACGCAGCAACAGGTTCACCTTGAGTCTCCTCAGCAAAGATCCACACAGCTAGCAACAGTCAATACTTGGATCTGTGCAAAACAAAATGCACAAAAGAGTAGTATGAGCACACCACAGCGGTGCCTAGTAAGTATCAAGACTAACCTCGATGAAGTAGTGACGAGGACTAGTCCATACACCTACTGGTCTAATAAGTGAAAAGGCATATTTATAATAGTGGTGAAAACATAATATTTATCTAAAGATTTTTCGATAAAGTTAACAGTACGATAGGGTAATATGGAAAGGTATTCAGCAATTACGGTCAACGAATCGTATAATTAAATATGCACAAATGGAATATAAGGAACGCAAGTCAAATGTTGGAAATCATAACCCGATAGAGCGCTGGAAACTCAGCACTGCATCAATTTATTCACGTAAGGCTTTAGCCAAAAACTCAGTAAAGCTGTCAAATATTTGAGTTAAAACCTTTAAATCGTGATTTTTATATTGAAAACCTTAAGATGATAATTTATTTGAAGATAGGGAAGGGAATTCTTCCTTGAACAAAATTTTATGAATGTATATATGTATATTTGTAAAGAGGAAACCCTTATGCATAGTTCCTTACAAATATGAAATGTTCAAATATACTTTTTCCAAATACTGCTTTTCAAATATCATTTGTTCAAATATGTTTTCCCAAATAATGCTCATTCAAATATATTTTTCCCGCAAGGACATTACTTTTCAATTATACTTTCAAAATAGAAGTCCTTCGGACCTAACTTTTCTTGGAGATAATTGCCTTTCAGCTATACATTTCAATATATGTATATGTGTATATATGTATACTTATCAAAACTCAGTGCAGAGGGAAAGATCTCAGGTCTCGGCCCACAGTCCCAATGTAAATATGCTATGCAGTACAGGGGAAAGATCACAGGTCTCAGCCCCCAGTCCCACTGTAAATATGCTATGCAGTACAGGGAAAAGATCATAAGTCTCAGCCCGCAGTCCCACTGTAAATATGCAATGAAATACAAGGGAAAGATCACATGTCTCATCCCGCAGTCCCACTGTAAATATGCTATGCAGTACATGGGAAAGATCACAGGTCTCAGCCCGCAGTCCCACTGTAAATATGCAATGAAATACAAGGGAAAGATCACATGTCTCATCCCGCAGTCCCACTGTAAAGATGCTATGCAGTACAGGGGAAAGATCACAGGTCTCAGCCCGCAGTCCCACTGTAAATATGCAATGAAATACACGGGAAAGATCACAGGTCTCAGCCCGCAGTCCCACTGTAAATATGCAATGAAATTTAGGGGAAAGATCAAAGGTATCAGCCCGCAGTCCCACTGTAAATATGCAATGAAATACAGGGGAAAGATCACAGGTCTCGGCCCGCAGTCCCATTGTAAATATGAAATGCAGCGCAGGGGAAAGATCACAGGTCTCGGCCAGCAGTCCCACTATAAATATGAAATGCAATACATGGAAAAGATCACAGGTCTCGGCCCGCAACCCCACTGTAAATATGAAATGCACCGCAGCAGAGAGAACGCAACCAGAGCACAACACAAAAAACAAGGCAAAAATGCAGGGTACGACGAGCAGTTCAACACGAGAACTTAAACCATAATAGTGGAAAAAACTCACTCATGAAAAGTAACCACTGAATAGAAACCCAAGCACAAGGAAAACAATGTAACGAGGGGAAACCATAACAATATAGCAACGGTTCACAATATTTAAATAAATGGATAAGGAACCAATTATCCCGGCAAGGGAAAACAACTATAACCAATCTCGCCTAATAATTTACTTCACGGAATAATCTTAGCTTAAGAAAATATTCAACAATAGGAGGTACCAAGGAAATACCGCCAATATGGGTGATGGTCAACTATACCTGAGTAATATTTAAGGCAAATCATGTAATCATCATGTACGACTCAAGGGATTGCTTGACACCAATCCTATATATATTCCAATTCATGGTAACAATTATATGTCTTGATGATACTAATTCTAATTAATTAGGCAGCTTGTGAAGAAAATATAGTATACGGTAAGGAAGGGAGATATTTTGTTAAGTCAATCAAATCAAATAATCAGCGAGAGGGAAATCGAAAGCAAGAAAATCCAATTCAAACAGGAGAAGATGAAACTCGCAACCAGAAACTCAACCATAACAGTTACAAGTTTATACGCAGGAAATATAGGAACCTAGTAAATCCTAAAAGGCCAACCTATTTGCAAATAAGTCTGAGTACGCACTCGTCACCTCGCGTACCCAAGCTAAAATCAACATAGAAGACTCAAATCCTAAGGGGTAGTTCCCCCACACAAGGTTAGGCAAGATACTTACCTCAAAGACGACAACCGGTTACTCGACAATAGACTCCTCAGGCGGGAAGACCTCCGGACGGCTCAAATCAACTAAAACAACTTCAAAATGCACATAAAACATATAAGGAACTATTTCAAACGATAAAGTTTCAATCTTTATGAAATTATAAAAATCGACCCAAAAGTCGACCCCCGGGCCCGCACCTCGGAACCCGACAAATTTTACCAAATCTGATTACCCATTCCAATACGAGTTCACCCATACTAAATTTATCCAAATCCGATGTCATTTGGTCATTTAAATCATGAATTTTCATTTCTAGAAGTTTTCTTTCAAAACCCCAATTTCCCCAACCCAAAACACAAATTAAATGATTAAAACTAGAACTAATTCGTGGAATATATTTAATTCTAGTGAAAGGACACTTACCCATTCGATTTGTGTGAAAAACTCTCAAAATCGCTCTCAAATCCGAAGTCCAAAGCTCAAAATATGAAGAAAAATGGCTAACTCTCGTTTATATGAATCTTCTAGAACTTCCACACCTGCGGTCAACTTAACCGGACGTGCGCAATCGCAGGTGCGAGATTATAACCGCACCTGCGCTCTAGGTCCGCCCCTGCGCTCGAGGTCCGCTCATGCAGTTACCGCACCTGCGCCCCAAATGTTCTCACCTGCGAAGGCTGCCCAACTCCTATCCTTCCGCACCTGCAACCCTTTTTCGCACCTGCAATGACCGCATGTGCGGCCACATCAGAACAGCAACACCAACAGCCTTATCCAAACCTTATACTTCCTGTCAACCATCTTAAATCATCCCGAGCTCCTCGGGACCTTAACCAATTACACCAATAGGTCACATATCATCGCATGAACTCCGTGAACCCTCGGAACACCCAAAAACATCGTCAACACCTAATCAACCCAAAATTAAACTTATAAACTTCCAAAACTTCAAATATCCAAACTCGTGCCGAAACCTATCAAATCCACCCGGAACGACATGAAATTTTGTAGACAAGTCCCAAATAGCACAACGAACCTACAACCACTCTCGGAATTCCATTTCGAGCACGCTATGAAAATTTCACCTATCGGCCGAAATCAACGAAATTCTAACTTTCGCCGAAATGCCTCAAATCATTCGACGGACCTCCAAAACCAATTCCGGACGCTTCCAAAATCATCATATGAAGCTGTTTACATTAACCAAAACTCATTCCAATGTCTTTTACTCAAAAGTCAAACCTTCGGTCAACTTTCTTCATTTAATCTTCAAAATTTGAAAAATCTCTCCCAATTCGACTCCGGATTATCCAGAAACGGAATCTAACCGCGCACACAGGTCCATATACATAATGAGGAGCTGATTACTTTCTTATACCACCAAACGGAGCTTAAACTCTCAAAACGACCAGTCGGGTCATTACATTCTCCCCCTCTTAAAACCAACGTTCGTCCTCGAACATGCCAAGATTCACCTTGAACTCATCCGATCACTGATCGCACACTTCCAACACACACTCGCGGGTGATCCCACGTCACCCCAACCTATGTAAGCCTGATGACTGTCATGCCCCAAAATCGAGGGACGAGACCGGCGCCCAACCGGGTGAACCCAGTCAAGCCGACCTGGATTGCCTTTCCTGCCCAACGTATTGCCTCGCGTTCATAATATACATTATTTCATGTGAGTTAGCCAATTTTAGTTTTAAAGTACATTTCACAACATATCTCCACTTGTTTTATCTTTTAACATTTCAGTGATTGATATTCAAACATACATAATACACAACTTTCCAACATGATCCACGGTTTAGAGTACGTATTGTTACTACCCAAAAATACATATGTACACCCACATCATGTCTACGGAGCCTCTACGAATACTAGGGATTTTACATAACCTGCCGGTAACAAAGCCCGGGCTATACCTTTAAAACATAAACAAAAGAAGGTGGTATGATCCACACACGGCCCCGATGAGAAGAGGGGCTCACCACAACTGCTGCAGAGATGAAGAGAAGGTACCACTAACAGTGAGCTGAGCTACCTGCTATGGAACCACCTACACCATATAAAAGATGTAGCGCTCCCGGAAAAAGGGACGTTAGTACTATGGAATAGTACTAGTATGTATGAACAAACTTTATCCCAAGTACAATCAACCAATATTATAGATAAGAAACAGGACAGCAATAGGATAAACAATCAAAACACACGGAAAGTGACAATCAAAATCAACAATTTTACAATCTCTCCTTTTTCCCTTTCCAACACCACAATATTCATGAGTTTCATAATTTTCATATCAATAGTGATAACAATCACTTTTCCACCCTTATTACCTCGTCCACCCTTATTACCTCGACCACCCTTATCACCACAACCCACACCTTATTACTTCATGTTGCGGCGCGCAAGTCGACCCCGCCTGATAATTTATATTTCATAACAACAACACCAACAATTTCATCACAGGGGCTTTCCCTTCAAGGATCACAATTTCAACAATAAGGGCCTTACTTTCAAGGATCACAATTTCAACAACAACACCAAACAATTTCATCACATGGGCCTTCCTTTCAAGGATCACAAATTCACATTTAACAATTTATTTACTTGGGCTCAAGGCACCCCAAACTTTCATCAAGCAGCAATTTATGTACAAGGGGTTTCCATAACCGTTCGACTTATTTACAATGCTTCATATCAATAACTTTAAACAATTATCATCTTTTCACATAATAAAGTGGGCATGCCAAGTCATAATTCAAAATCTCATCTAACACAGCGGGGTAGTAATCAACTAGACAATCAATTCACATATTTCCATATAAGTACACATACCGTATGCTTACCACAACAAGAGGGATATTACAAGGATTAAAATTAGCCATACATACCTGGAGTCGAAATCCCCCTTTTAACTTTTACTCACAAATCACTGAACCGACTAGTACCGTCAATCTAGTTGAAAAATAAACGTATTCAACTTAGAATTGGAAGTCATGCATGCAATTCGAACTCTCTTAAACATTTTTCCAAACACTATGTGAACCCATTATATTACCAACCTCGTCTTTGTGAAATTTACCACAAACCACTCTCTCTTACTAGATTAACACCATTATTAAACATGCATGCAAGGTCTTAGTTAATATTTTCAAGAAAGAATTCATGCAAATCCTCCCTTTGTTTAAAATCATAAAATTAGTGGAAAAAGGGTTGGGAACCCTTACCTGCTAGAATGAGGAAGAAAAGGATTACTCGAATTATCAGGCCTGAGGGACCTTGAAAATCAACTTGATGGAAGAACCACTTTCTCTCTCAAGAACTCTCCTTTCCTTCTCTCTATTTTGTTCAGAAAACTTGTTAAAGTGAAGGGGTGGGGTGTTCTAATGAATTGGGGGTCGTGTTTTAAAATTAGAAAAATTAGGAGCCCGACACAGGAATGCGGTCAGGAATGCGATCGCATTCCTGACATGCGGTCCGCAGAGACGACTGCAGAATGGTCTTCCAGGTGGGCCAAAATTAAAAACACACTATGCCGGTATGCGACCACTATGCGGTCCGCATACATGTTATGCAATCTCATAGTACGTCGCATAACCTCCCTCACAAAAATCAAAGGGCAAGAATGCGACAACTATGCGGTCCGCAGAACCGAAATACGATCGCATAATGGACCGCATAGTTGTTCTCAAATTGGGCAGTGGCCTGCCCAGGTATGCGACCATTATGCAGTCCGCATACCCGTTATGCAATCGCATAGTGCGTCGCATAATGCGCAACTTCCGGAAAATTTTATTCTTTCAATTTCCGGGGTACTTTTACACAATCAAGGTCCGTCTTAAGAATTTCTACAGTTATAACAACTCGGGGACTTATTCGGGCATTATTTTAAACAAGAAATTTTACGGGTCTTTACATTCTCCCCCCCTTAAAATCATTCGTCCTCGAATGAGGATTTTGAAAATCGTTTGGTTTCGAAAACATGATATGCAAACTTCCAGATTTACACTAACTCCAATATTTTCAGAAATATTCGGCAGAGTCTCCTTTGTATTTAGACCTATCTACCTCTCAGAGAGCCCCCGAAACATATTTCCAAGCATCATTATACAGTTTCTGTTATTCCTACAACTGGTATACAATTCATTACCTCAACACTTGCACATATCCAATTACTTTGACAAATACACAGAGTTCATTCTCTTTACATCACAAATTGGCATATGATCCAATTAGTGGCACATACTTGCACATAATTTGGTTACTTTAGTGAGTCCCATGCGATTCAATCACCTCAATACACCATATGTATATTGCAATTAATCATTACCAATCTACACCACTATTTCTATCACCCAAGTTTCACAAAAATTTCATTTACTTCAAGGGTTGCACACCACCCATTTAATAACATCGTATACAATTTTATCACGCATTGGAAAGTTACAACAATAAGGCAATTAGAGAAAATGGGGTACCTTTGCACGAATTTGAATACAGTATCAAATTTCCTTAGGACCATAATTCGTACGATCATTACTACACTTGTTCGAACAAATGGGGATATTTTTCTCTCATTTCTTTCTCTGTTTCCCACGTGGCTTCCTCGACTTGTTGACTTAGCCACAACACTTTAACAGAAGAAATATCTTTGTTTCTCAATTTACGGACTTGCCTATCAAGAATAGCAATCGGATCCTCTTCGTATGATAACTCTTCATTAATCTCAATAGTCCCAACTGGCACGATGGCAGATGGATCTCCAACCACTTTCTTCAACAAAGACACATGGAACACCGGGTGCACTAATGACATTTCATGGGGCAATTCCGGCCTATAAGCCACCTGTCCTATCCTTTGAGCGATCCGATATGGCCCGACGTACCTAGGGCTCAACTTCCCTTTTTTCCCAAACCGCATCACTCCCTTCATGGGAGATACCTTCAAGAACACCCAATCATCTACCTGGAACTCCAATTCTCTTCGACGAACGTCCGCATAGGATTTTTGACGACTCTGAGCAGTTTTTATCCTCTCCTGAATGACTCTAAATTTTTCCATAGCTTGGTACACAAGATCTGGCCCTAACAACTCCGTCTCACCAGCTTCGAACCATCCAATCGGAGATCTACACCTTCTCTCATACAATGCCTCAAATGGGGCCATCTGAATGCTAGCATGAAAGATGTTATTGTAAGCAAATTCGATACACGGAAAATGATCATCCCAACTACCTTTGAAATCTAAAACATAAGCCCATAACATATCTTCAAGCGTCTGAATAGTCCGCGCTGCTTGACCATCAGTCTGTGGATGGAAAGTCGTGCTGAGATTCACCTGAGTACCCAAACCTTGCTGAACTTTCCTCCAAAAATTAGCTGTGAACTGGGCCCCTCGATCCGAGATAATAGAAACTTGAGTGCCATGAAGTCTGACTATTTCCTTAACATACAACTCAGCGTACCATTCTGCATGATCAGTGGACTTGACTGGAAAAAAGTGGGCTGATTTGGTGAGTCGATCAACTATCACCCAAATGGAGTCGAACTTGCGCTGAGTGCAAGGTAACCCTACCAAGAAATCCATATGTATCATCTCCCACTTCCACGTCGGTATTTCCATAAGATGAGTTAATCCACCGGGCCGCTGATGCTCGGCCTTCACCTGCTGGCAATTCGGACATCTAGACACAAAGTCCACCACACCCCTCTTCATACCGCTCCACCAATAAATATCCCAGAGATCATGATACATCTTCGTAGAACCTGGGTGCACAGAATACCGGGAGCTATGATCCTCTGCCATTACCCTCTTCCGAAGATTATCTACATCTGGAACACTTAGCCTACCTTGACATCGCAACACTCCATCATTGTTGTCGAGTGAAAATGCCGAAATCTTGTTATTAAGAACTACCTCCTTCAACTTTTCCAATACTGGATCAATAAACTGCTTTTCTTTGACTTCCGCTACAAGTGACGATTCTGCCCCATTATGCACCATAACCTCCCCTTTGCCTGAGGTCGAAAGACAAACCCCCAATCTGGCCAATTAATAAACCTCCCGAGCCAAGGGCCTCTAATCCGCTTCCAAATGAGCCAAACTACCCATAGACTTCCGACTGAGAGCGTCGGCCACCACATTCGCCTTCCGTGGATGGTACAAAATGTTCATATCATAATCTTTGAGCAATTCTAACCACCTCCGTTGTCTTAGATTCAGTTCCTTCTGCTTGAATAAATACTGAAGACTCTTGTGGTATGGGAACACGTCCACGTGGACTCCATAAAGATAATGCCGCCAAATTTTTAATGCAAACACCACTGTCGCGAGCTCAAAATCATGCGTCGGATAATTCTTCTCGTGATTCTTGAGTTGCCTTGAAGCATACCCTATAACCTTCCCATGCTGCATCAACACACACCCCAAACCAACCCTTGAAGCATCGTAATAAACCACAAACCCCCATATACCTTCTGGCAAGGTCAATATCCGTGTCGAAGTCAATCTCGACTTCAATTCCTGAAAGCTTTTCTCACAAGCGTCGGACCACTGAAACTTCACCGCTTTCTGCGTCAATTTAGTCTATGGGGAGGCGAGGGTAGAGAATCCCTCTACAAACCTTCGATAGTATCCAACTAGACCCAAGAAACTACAGATCTCTGTCGGGGTCCTTGGTCTAGGCCAATCTTTCACTGCCGCGATCTTCTGGGAATCAACCTGAATCCCTTATTTGGAAACAAAATGACCAAAAAGGGTGACTGATTCTAGACAAAACTCACATTTCAAAAATTTAGCATACATCTGGTGATGATGAAGAGTCTGCAGGACTACCCTGAGGTGATTAGCATGATCTTCCCGACTCTACGAGTAGACAAGGATGCCATCAATAAAAACAATCACGAAGGAGTCTAGAAATGGCTTGAAAACTCGATTCATAAGATCCATGAAAGCTGTTGGAGCATTGGTCAGCCCAAAGAACATTACCAAAAATTCAAAATGAGCATAACGAGTCCTGAAGGCGGTCTTAGGAATATCCTGCTCTCTGATCTTCAATTGATGATACCCAGACCGTAAATCAATTTTGGAGAAGAACCTCGCACCTTGCAATTGATCAAACAAATCATCTATTCGAGGCAATGGATACTTGTTTTTGATAGTGACTTTGTTGAGCTACCAATAATCAATACACATCCGAAGCGACCCATCCTTCTTTCTGACGAAAAGAACTGGAGCACCCCACGGCGACACACTCGGCCGAATAAACCCTTTTTCTAATAAATCCTTCAACTTCTCCTTTAACTCCCTCAAATCTTCTGGCGCCATTCTGTATGGTGGAATAGATATTGGCTGCGTATCTGGTAGTACATCAATCCCGAAATCAATCTCTCTATCTGGCGGAATCCCTGGAAGCTCGTCCGGAAATACTTCAACAAACTCATTCACAATAGGCACGGACTCGGGAGCAGGCACCTCTAGAGTGGTGTCTGCAACCCGGACCAAATGATAGACACGCCCCTTCTTAATCATCTTCGAGGCCTTAAGGCAGGAGATAAACCTACCTTTCGGCACCTCACTATTCCCCTTCCACTCAATAACCGGCTCATTAGGAAACTCTAGCCTCATGATTTTGGTTCGACAGTCGAGTTTAGCAAAGCACGAATAAAGCCAGTCCATTCCCATAATAATATAAAAATCTACCATCCCAAGCTCAATAAGATCGGTCGTGGTAACGCGACCACATACCGTAACAACACAATTCCGGTTACACCCCATGTTTTGGTATGTGAGAGTACATCGTGAGTCAATTGATGTAAGCTCAAAAATAAGATTCTATTTGATCGAATATAAAGTAAGTTAATCATGTTACATTGGAGGTTACAAATATTTAAGATCATGAATAACGAGTACCAAGAGTGCTGGAAAGCTTAGAAGCTAAAACAATTGAAGAAAATAAGTTTCGTCGAAAGTCAACGAATTTGGAATGTTATAACATGTACTTTAGGGTGAGACTATGGTTCATTACATGATAAGGAGGTTATGCTATGAGTTAATTTTTATCGTATGATAGTTGTGTTCTACGTTTTGAGGTCAAGCAAGTGGTGGAACAAAAGTTGGCAAAGGTCTTCACAGGTTACACTCATAATGTACTTAACATTAGGTCAAATGTAACTAGGATTTTCTCCCGATATACTTTGAACTAGGGGATGATCTACCTACCAAGCGGAAGATCTATGCGTCTAGTTCCAACTCATTAAACTGTTCATCGATACGACATAGTAGTAGAGAGATATTTGCAGTTTCGCGAGACTGCGCAGACATCATAAGTGACAAGTAGGTGGATCACTAGAGGTTTTTGAGAAATACATTTCATGTGTTATATGAGGTCTTATTGGGACATATAATATACCAAATTTAAGGTCTTGTAATGTAGTTTCCAATTCTCTTAACCGTTCGTTCATACGACATCAGGATAAAGAGATATAAGCGTCGGAAGATGGACCAATCCTAGGGTGCCAAGCTAGCACCTCTTTGACTTTTTCCAAAATAGATATATATGTGCCTTAGGTCGTCTTTCTCTTCACATTTCAGAATAAAACGATCTGATAAGACCCATAAACATAACCTCAAGTTATATTCTAGGGTTTCAAATAATAATATCATCCCGGGCATGAGATCGAGAAGCAATAACATCAAAACGATCCCTACGACGTAAGTGTCATTATACCGCCTCTCCTTTTTCTTTGTTGTTAGAGTTTTTGAAGTTACTTCATAGTTAAGAAATTTAAAGTATCTGAATTTAAGCTCTTAAATATCAAGGAAGGTTGATAAATGTATTTCCTAATAGTTAGAACTCACGGGACGGTGATCGGAAGCCGTGAGTTCGAGTTATTTGACTTGTAGAGGACTGTTTTGTATTGCTGTTGGGCTGCGTGTTTTAATACTGTTTTGTGGAGTTTTGGAGGAGGAAGGGTGTTGAGAAACACCATATAGATGTATGGTTGTGAGATGGTCGTTCGTTGTAACATTTCCGGGTCGTTTGACACGACTACGGTGGTCGTC
>ML244680.1:0-11267 GCA_005239495.1 Nicotiana undulata | reverse complement strand
ACCAAGTGTCCTTAACTTTTGAGCTTGTTAGTCTAAGTTCAGGACCTATTGTCCTTAACTTTTAAGCTTGTTAGCCTAAGTTTAGAACCTATTGTCCTTAACTTTTGAACTTGTAACCGTAAGTTCAGGACCTATTGTCCTTAACTTTTGAGCTTGTTAGTCTAAGTTCATGATCAAGTGTCCTTAACTTTTGAACTTATAATTTCAAGTTCAGGACCAAGTGGCTAACCCACGCAATTTTTACGACATTGACCTAACGAATTCAGAGTCCATTGGACTCTTCTCATTAATTTAAGGAATTTTGACATTCATATACCATATATGAATCTATATTACCCTCCCTGGTCAACTTTTAATATAATTACCTTTTATATACCTAATTACTATTTATGTACATTTTAAGAGATTTAATGGTATACATTAGTGTCCTAAATTAACTCTACCGTATATTCCCACTCCCCCACATTTTTCTCTCTAAATCCCAGCCCCTCACCCACTATCACACCCCACGATTTTCTCTGCACTCACCCACGATTTTCTCTTCACAAAAATCACAAATCCTCCATTAACGCCTTTTGCAAAACTTGATTTTCAATGAAGAAAAAGATATTTTCAAAGAACAGCCCTAACAAAGATAAAGAGAGCAACAACTCCACCATTGACAACCATTAAAAAGGTTTGAAGCTTTGAATTCGAATTTGGGTTTTCAAAAAATATTATTTATTTGAATTGGGTGTTGTTGGAAAGAATTGGGTATTCTCTCTATGTCTCTCTTTATCTTTCAATCTCTAATTTCAGTAATGTAAAGCAAAATTAAAAAAAAAACAGCAATTCCACCATTAACAATCATTAAAAAACTTTGAAGCTTTGAATTCGAATTTGGGTTTTCAAAAACCATTGTTTGTTTGGATTGGGTGTTGTTGCAAATAATTGGGAATATGGTTTGGAGTTCATATCTCAATTTTGAGGGTGTTTTGGTGAAGATTAGACTTGATTTTGGCTGAATTTCAGATTGAAACTCGAAGAAGAAGAAGAAGAAGCAGAAGAAGAAGACGTGATATGCACTATACTTACGAAACTGTAGTAAAATTATAGAAAAATTGTAGAAATAATGTAAGAAAATTGTAGATAAGTTGTAGATAAATTGTGTAATATATAATTAGTTGTATGAAATTTGTTTTTACTATGTATAAATCATATACAAAATATACAAAAGACATATTATATAAAATTTATATAAAAAATTTATTTAAGTTGTATGTTATTGTAGTTATATTTAACTTGATAGAAATAATGTGTGAAAGTTGTAGATAAGTTGTATAATATATAATTAGTTGTATGAAATTTATTTTTACTGTGTATAAATCAAATACAAAATATACAAAAGACATATTGTGTAAAATTTATATTTAAGTTGTATGTTAATGTAGTTTTATTTAACTGGGTAGAAATAATGTGTGAAAGTTGCAGATAAGTTGTAGACAAATTGTATAATATATAATTAGCTGTATGAAATTTGTTTTTACTATGTATAAATCAGATACAAAAGACATATTGTATAAATTTTGTATCAATTTTATATTTAAATGGATAGTTGAATGTAACCTTGTAAGCTACAGCCAATCTGCAAAACTCAAAATCGAGTACATGTAATATAGGTGTTTGCTTCTGTTGTTTCAGGTATTAGAACTACAAGTGTGCAAGTTGTCAGAGAATTTTGCTTATTGTGTAATATAGGTGTTTGCTTCTGAGTAATTTTCTGATGCCAACCACAGTATACAATTCCACATGAGGGGAGTTAGTTTTCTTTTAGAGTGCAATTGAGTATTCAGACATTCATATATATACTTACGATGAGTTCATCAGTTAAGAACCGTTCTAAGTTTGCTTATGATGATAGCAAAGTTGTAAGTAATATTTAATAAAATGAAAACCAAAGTATATTGTTGGAGTTTATAACTAAAAATACATTAAAGTATTATAAAGGAGATTATGTCTTTCTAGTGTCAAAGGACCGGGGAAAAGTCTCTTATAGTTCATTCATTATTAATTTAAGAACGCCAATTATTATTCATGTCTAAGGATTATTTGGTTTAAATTCGAACAATCATCGTCTTGTTTTCCATCAGACACTTAATAATACGGAACCATAATACGGGCCCGATACCACAGGTTTCACATATAATTACTCTTTTAAAAATCTCTTATATTTTCAAAAAATAATTTCTTTTAAAAATTCATTTCTCGGACTTGGGACCTCGGAATTCGGTTCCGGGCATACGCCCAAGTCTCATATTTTCCTACGGACCCTCCGGGACCGTCAAATCAAGGGTCCGGGTCCGTTTACCAAAAATATTGACCAAAGCCAACTTTATTCAAATTTCAACACAAAATTATCATTTTTATCAAGTTTTCACATAACTGCTTCCCGGTTACACGTCCAGACTGCGCACACAAATCGAGGTGAGATGGAAGGAGGTTTTCACGACCTCGGAACACAGAATTACCTAGAAATATACGGGATGACCTTTTGGGTCATCACACCAAAAAACGAGGACACTATTTTGTATACAGTTAAAACCGGGCCCATCCGATTTTACTATTTGACCCAGACCAGGGAGTTGCATCGAAGGTCGGCCCCGCAGTTGATCAGACCAAAGCACAAGTACAAGGTACCGAGTTCGGGATTCGAGGTACCTGTTGAGATCGAGGTCAGTAGCGATCGAGACCAAATGAGACAGACATCGAGCAAGATCGAAGATAGCATAATAACAGAAAAGCGTGATCCCGCGACTGATCGAAGATCATGGCAGAAATCTCGGAACGGATCAAATTAAGAACGGTTAATTAGCTAATCATGAGATTTCCTTCTGTAATTAGAGTTATACCATAAGTATATCTTTTCTACTATATAAATGGGAGTTCTAATTATTTGTAACACTCATTGTTCACACATATAAAAGCAATATAACACTTTCTCTCCCGCTTATACATTTCTTGTTCATTAGTTTACTTCTGTTTTATTCATAACTGTTCTAATATCGACCAGTTCAAGGGCACTCTAACTCGAGGATTGAATTACGTTTTAACACTGATTTGATCTATTTTATTGTTAATTTCTATTACTAATCTTCATATTTATCAGGTTGTATTAGGTGAAATCACGTGTCCTTAAAACCACATTATAAATTTAATTGTTATATAATTTTAAGGTAAACAAGTTTTAATCCTATTAGTAACATATTTATCGATCATTTTATTTTCTTCAAGCAACAAGTCTCTCAAGTTGATACCGTATTTCATATTTATATGTCAAAATAAACTATTTCAAAAATTATTGGTAACCGTATTAACATCATAAACATTCTCCAATACAAAAATATTGTTTAATTTATCGGTGGTGTAACTAAATATATGCCGAAATGTCTTTCTCTGTTAATACGTGTCTTTGAAATTTGCATACTACTCGGTGTTTATACAAATGTATAGTATGCGTTCTCACATTATATTATATTCCTTAACCATGATTATTTTTTATGCATTTCTGCCTCCTTTCTTTTTTGCACATCACCATGATAAGTACTACCTCCGGCCAAGTTTAATTGATTTTTTAGAATTTTTTCTTGTGGTCCACAAGATTTAATTTTTTCAAATATCAAGAAGGAATTAATATTTGTTTTCTTCAAAACTTTCTTTGGAATAAAAAGCGTATAAATATTTGCTATATTTTCATTGTTAATTGATGTTAAAAGTTTAATTTTTTAATGCGTGAAGCGAAAAAATCAATTAAAGCGGATTTGGATGGAATATCATTTTGTATAATCATTAGATTCTGCGCAAATAATTTTCCACTAGGCACCTTTACTGTAAGTAGAGGTTAAACTAATAAAAGAGCCTACTTTCTATGGGTTAGGTTTAAGCAATTAAATCAACATTTAAACTTGAGTCAACTGTACAAAGCAATTAAACAAGTATACGGTATTGGTCAGCCCAAATCCTTACAGTTTACTAGAGTACATTAAGTTTCTAGTCTGTTTGCATCCGGGCGTGAAAAAATGTTCTTTTTTTGCGTAAGAGAAGGTATAATTATTTGGGTCCGACCCTACTTGGTATATATACATAAAAACACGGTATTTTGGAGGAATATGACATATTTTGGACACAAATTCGACCTAAGGAGGCAAGAGGCAAGAGGCAAGGAGCGCAATTGGGCATCAATTCTTATCTCCCTTCCTTGTGATTTTACCATTGTTGATGAATTCTTTTGTTAATTTCAGTACAATTATGAGTAGCTAACTTCTTTAGTTTAAGATTTTGGTGGAACTCATTGAGGATGAACTTATTGTTATATTAATATAGTTTGCTTGATTTTCATCTCTATTTGTTCAACTACGTTCTTGTTGTAGTTGATTGAAGGGCCCCCAATTAGCTGTTCCTATTTATTATGTATCTACTTGAGAGAGAGTGCATATTTAGGTAGTTGTTTGAACAACATCACTCCCGGAGTATAGGCGAGATCCATAACCGAGGGTTTAAAGGTTGGATTAGAGATAACGATACCTTGGGTGCATCTCACAAAATATTGGGACCCTTGCCAGCAAGCCGCATAAAAAAACATGTTGTCGAGGCCCCATACATTTTGTGAGATGTCACTGAAAACAGGAAATACTGCAAATTAGTATTAAGGGGAGATTCTTCATTCATCGTTCGTGGCTATGTGATGCAAACATGTCGATGTTCATGTCCTGCACCTAAATATGACGACTAAAAAGTAAAGAATGTGGTAAGTGCTTGAAATTAAGACTAGCAAAGTTAAGGTCCATACTGCCCTTGTAATCTTTAAAAAGGCTTATATTTGTCCTTTGTTATACTTTTTTGATATATTTATTTTTACCGTTCTACTTTAGGATTATATTTGTCCTTGTACTCTTCAAAAAGGTTATATTTCCCCTTCGTTATACTTTTTAAAAATATTTATCCTTACAATTATACTTTAGGATCATATTTGTCTCTCGTCTGTTAAATCGTCATGTCCCACCTTTGTTTTCCTACATGGTGCCTATGTGGATATTTTTTTTCTGCCAATTTAAATATGATCACCTATTTAAGATAGTTTAACACGCCCATGTCCCACTCTGGGAATGACAATTGTGTTGGATATTTATTCTTTTAGTTTTGCATTGATTTATAATGAAAATGTATAACCTAATTTATCTTTTTCTTTATGCTTAGTGGTGTAATTAATAGTACTTATTAGTTGCAATTATTTTAACACGACCTATGTAGTATTTTTAAATTAAGTTAATTTTTATTGTAGTGTAGTAATTAGTATAATTTTCTTTTTTCCATTTTATTATCTGTGTTATTAACTATTTTACTACAAGGTTATGACTCATCTTATATTATTATTTTATTTTCTTCAAATATACATTATAGTGTTGTATTCTATTAGAACTAAAATAAATGTTTGGAGCACTTACATATTTTGTGCTATTAAGACTTTATCGGGGAAAAAGCCGAAAAACCCAAGATTGAAAAACCCGAATTTATAGGTTTGGTTTATAAATTTAAAAATCCGACATCATTGGTTTGGTTTGGTTTGGTAATTGAAAAATCCTAACTAACCCGACATATGTACACCCCTAGTAAGAAATGTTAGTAGAAGATTAAAGTCCTATTCTTTAGTGGATTTTAATTAGCTTGTGTACTTAAATTACAGTTGTGCATCAATTAATACATTTATTGAAAGCTTTAATTAAAAGTTTTATTTGATTGTGCTAGCAACTTGTAATCGTTAAAGGCTGATATTTATTTAATTGGCATTTTGCTAAAGCTTGAAATAAATAAAAAACCAAGGATGATCTTTGGACCTCTGCTGCCCCAAAGACGAGCTACAAAGACGTAAGCTGTGCCTAATCTCATTAAATCCTTGTTTTTTTCTCCATTTACTATGTGTGATTATGTGTTAGTTAAACACGATCTTCCGCAAGAATTTCCAACACCAAATTTTATACGTGATACAAAAGTAAAGTCCCATTCTATAGGTATATCCTAGTCTTCTGCAGAGTAGTTTACTGTGATTTTGTAATCTAGTATTTAGGAGAAAGCTTTGCAGATAATTCCTGTTTATTTACTTAAATTTGTTATGTTTTTGCTTATATAAAAACTGCAGATGCAGAGTTCTACATAGATTAGTAGATGCAGTTCTTTGTATCTCAATTTTGTTTACTCTCTCGACTCTCTGTTTCACTTACAAGAACGAGTTATTTTGTTTGACTGCTTTGAAAAGATGTCTTAGTTAATAGGCTCAGTAATATTAACAGTCTTGGCAGCATTTTAATAAGCTTCCAATTTGATGCCTAATAGCCAATATACAACTGTCCATTCATCCGTCAACTTAAACTCCTTGAGGAGAAAAGTAATATAGTAACTTCTTTAGTAGTAACAAAGTCCTCCTGATCTAAGATAAAGGTCCAAATTCAATTGAAACCTTGATGACTTCTCTGCAGCACAACAATAGAGCTATTTGGATTGTTATTTTTAGTCATAACTTGTACGTAGCTCATATTCATCAGCAATAGATATTGAGACTGTTAAGACATTTCATATACATCAGCTGAACATTTACACATAATCGTCCATATATGCATTCTGCGAGTGCCTGTAACTATGCAATTTAAGAATTGCTGAAGGAGCTGGGGCTAGGCAACAGATGGACTTTAAGTGAAGGGTTTCATTCTAAGCTTTATGATTTCATGAAATAATTTCTCACACGGAAGCTGAAGTGCTAAGATCTGGTGGTGGTGAGCATTTTACCTGAACAGCCAAATTCTTCACAACATGTCGACATGGATCTCCAAATACAGCATTGGAAATGCCAATGGTGCAACTATTTCTTCCCTTACAAGCCTGTAAAGAGATGAAACTTTGATCAAGAGACACTTAGTATTTGACAGATGAAATGAACACCTTCTGCACCAAACTCAAACCACCAGTTTACAAATTTAACAATGTTTTTGCATTCAAGCAGTAAACATATTGCTCTAATATGAAGGAATATCTCTCAGTCAAAACAGTCAAGTTATCATACATCCTTTGATCGCATAGTTTGGATTTGAAACATACTAATACATACAAGAACTGATAATTTATTGACAGTACAAGTACAAATATATAACCAGCAAAAACTCGAAGTACATAAGCACATGTACAATTTACAAAGCGCAAAAATAAAACCTATAGCTGCATATTTATATGTGTACTAGAATTGCACATCAACACTGACATATAATTCCCAATCTTTTAGTTTACTTTGTTATTGTCAGTATATGTCCTAGGAATAGAATAAAGTTCCTAATTGGACACCAAAAGAAAACCAAATGTGCCTATTTTTTCTTTAATTTGAGGACAATAGTTTCTAAAGATACAAACAGAGTATTTAGGCACTATCTACATACCTAAAGTTCACTTTTGGCTCACCAAAAAAGTTAACAGAGAGGAACTAACCTAAGCACAGTTCTCTAATAGCAAGAATTTACAGAATTATATCAGTAGAAGAACAATACCACTCTGCCGAACTCCAAACAGCGACAGGGCTTGTCTACGAAAGACAAAAAAGCCATAGGATGATAGATCTAGTAAAAAGGTAGGAGGGCTTGCAAAGGAAGGTTTCTACTCATCTGACAAGAGAGAATAAAGCACACGAATGTGTAATTTTATGAATTGTCTAAAAACCTCTGGATTATACCAACTGATCGTAGAATTGATTGTTTGGACCTTCCAACTCATAGATGTAGATCCTAGACCCAAGAATAATTACTGCTTTTGAACATTTTGAAATGAGAGTTATGCTTTATCGTTCTCTTTAAAGTCAAAATCAAATTCATACAAATTTAAAAAATCTGAGGGATGACTCTGAATCCTCATTTTTACAGTCGTATCTATTCTAATAAGTTATTAAAGAGCACTGTTAGTTCAATTTGATAGAACGTGGGTCTCCAAATCCCAATGTCATAGGTTCACAATTATTTACTTGAGCAAGCGTTCCAAACTTAAGTTATATTAGCTTGCACTAGAGGGTCTTTCGAATTGGTCAAACCCTCTAGTTTATAGCCACTTCTTTTTGGTACCAATTTTTGCTTCGCACATAACTTCTCTATTTACAGAAGTATTTTGGTGGTATGTTTAGGACATTATTTAGCTTATCAACATAAATGTAAAAGATCTTCATTGGTGGTGTTGGGTCGCCTGACTTTCAGAATATTTGTTTTTCATCTATTAAGTGTGGCATATTCAGCATTGGTGTCCCTCTCCATCCGCTTAGCATATAGCTATCACTAATAAATAAAAAATCATCACGTGATGATCAAAACCTTTTGAAGAAACTCCTATGCTATTTACAACAACAACACACCCAGTATTATCCCACACCATGCGGTCTGAAGCTTCTATGCCATTTGCAGCTTTTAATTGTAAGGGTTGACCGACTTGTCCAACTAACTATAACACAATCATGAAACTATTTAGCTTATCAAAATAAATGTAAAAGATCTTCCTTGGTGGTGTTGGGTCGCCTAATTTTCAGAATATTTGTTTTTTCATCTATTAAGTCTGGCCTATTCAGCATTGCTGTCCCTCTCCATCCATTTAGCATATAGCTATCACTAATAATAAAAAATCATCACGTGATGATCAAAGCCTTTTGAAGACCCTATGCTATTTACAACAACAACATACCCGGTATTATCCCACACTGTGGGGTCTGAAACTCCTATGCTATTTGCAGCTTTTAATTGTAAGGGTTGACCGACTTGTCCAACTAACTATAACACAATCATGAAATTATTTAATATCTGCAAAGAATGCAGTTTATCTACTCATTCGCAGTCAACATATTGTAAAGAAGACTGGTGAACGTGAAACTCAAAATGAAAAACAAAAAACAAACAGACAAACAAACAACATACCTGAGACACAATAGACAAGGAATTTGCAGCATGGCATTTGCCTTGAGAGAACTTTTGACAGCTGCCTTTCGGATTTCCATAGCTTGCAAATTCAATAGAGGAGATCGTATGCCCTTCATCACATTGCAAGTGCATTTCTGGTGTTTTATCCATCAGAGACAATTTTCCATCGAACTCTGAGTGAGACCACATACGTAGAGGTGGATAGTGCTTTTCTGATACTTGAGCACATATGGTTTCAGTAGAACGTGTAGCAATGGAAATCTCAAATGGAGTCTNATGTAGAGTTGAAAAAGGAGAACGAAGAATTCACGATGTTTCCGTTGTGTATAACAACAATGGAGTCCTATCTGTTTCTTCAAAGATAACTAGTACATTATTAGAAGTCTTTAGCCATGATCGAGGTATGTGATACCTGGTTCGCCAAAAAAAAAAAAAGAACTTTATAAGCAACAGAATGTACCAGCTCAGATCCATTTCACAGAACCTACACATGACTTGATGCCAGGCGTGGCCTGGTACAATCATGAAGCCAAAAATCCTTCAATGTAAAATAGAATTTCAGCAAGTAAAAGAGGTCCATACCAGGCCTGAGTAAGCTCTCCACAGTTTGTCCTACATTTATCAGAGTTGTAAGCACCGCGATAATCACAAGTTCTTCCACATCCATTTTTTGGTGCAACCAAAGTCCAATATCTTCCTATATGGTTACCATTAACCCATGCCTGACCTTTTCCCATGCTACTGAAATCAAGGGCAACTGGATCTGTCCCGCCTGGTGCATCAAACTTCGTCTGCTCAACCAATGAGACAAACCACTTAATATCACTCTTACACAAGCGAAGACAATCATCATATATAGAAGTAAACATAGAGAAGCACCTGTTCGAAGAAGTGGCATACAATAAAAAAAGAAGTGAAAGGGTCGTAGAGAGTTCCTTATGTATGAGCTATTAGAGACCTATTCTCGAGAAGGAATAGAAGAGCTGATTTTCCTTTTACCTAATAACATCTTAATCTACAATCCACAACTAAGAAATAGGAGCATCTAACTATTAAATAGCAATCTACACGCGGAAAAGAAGTCAAACGCGAAATTTTCTTTGCTCCTTTCTTCGTCATAGAGGAAGTAAAGGATCCATATATGCGATACCAATTAGTTGGGATTAAAGCTTAGTAGTCATTAGACACATCTCAATTTATCCAAAAGTAATCGTAGTTGTTACACTTACACTTGGTGTGATGTTCATTAAAAGTCCTTTTATTCTGGTTAGAGACTTGTGTCGGTGTAAAATTGGGAGATTTTGATAATCTTTAACTTTAAAGAACTCCTAATTTTCCTTAAAAGATATCTTATCACATATTATAATGAAATGGACCTGAATAGAACAGAATGGATTCAAAGAATTACTTATAGCTGACTCCAGTTAATTTGAAATTGAGGCATAGTTAGTTGATTGATTGAAGTGAGAATGAAAGGTCCTTTATTGATTGAACAATTTTCCATTTTGTACTCCCAGATTTCCGTAACAATAATTGAAAGGGAAGTCTTAGAGAATAAAAAGTTAATCATAAGATTCTTAATATAGAATGTAATGAAAGACTTAAAATACGATCACATCAATTGACTAAACAATACTGAAAATGTAACACCCCGTACCGTTTGGATTAGGTGTGAATATGTTAAATGGGTGTTAATTTGATATTTTAGACATATAAAGTCCTATAGGGGTGAGTATGGGTGAAAATAGTTCTTTCAAAATCAAGATGGAAACTGGAAAGTGAGGTGCATAAGATTCGGCAAAATTGACTAAGTTTACAGAAGGTCCGTCTTCCAGCAGGATTTAGTGATAATGTGTAAGGGATCTGGGAAAACTCAAAACATGAAAGTTGTAGGCCTTTGAAATAACTTTCCAACGATATATTGTGGAGCCCAAACGGATCTCTGTGCAAAAAGTTATGGGCGTTTTACAGAACAGTGCGCAATATCCGCGCCCAGGTGCGCGGTTAGGCCTACAGGTGCGCGGGGGGCACTTGGAGAGTCATTTTTAAAGCCCTACTTCGTCCCCCACAGCCCCAAAACATAAAAACGTGCTCTAGAAAGGGGAGCTCTCAAAAACCTAACTCCTTAAGGGTCCCTCCACGATCCAAGGTAAGTTCTAATGGGTGATTCTATGTTTATTTCAATTCCCCAACACCTTATTAACATGGGTAAACCCTCCAAATCATTAGATATTGGATTGGGGCATCATTGTTGAGAGAAGGAACCCTAGAACTCGAATTCAAGGGGATTGAACTTCA
>ML244679.1:34902-60512 GCA_005239495.1 Nicotiana undulata | reverse complement strand
AAATATATATATATATATATATATATATATATATATATATATATATATATATATATATATATATATTTAAATAACTATTTTTATAGTCGATTTGATTCGATTTTTTCGGTTATTTTTTGATTAAAACCAAAATCAAACCAAATGAGATCGGTTTTTAAAATTCAAAATCAAAACCAACCTAAAAAGTATCGATTTTTTTAATCAATTTAAAATGGTTTCGGTTTGATTCGATTTTTCGGATTCTTATGAACAATACCTAATTATCGCCATGCAATAACTCGATTCAACCCTTTCCCATTCCCTCACAAAACAAAAAGGAAATATATAAAAGGAATAAGAATAGTACCTGCAATTGAGCAGAGAGACAATTGAGGAGTGACCTGACAATGTGAAAAGAAGAAGAGAAATCCGTACTAAAAATAGAGTAGGAAGAGCACTAATAATAGACATTGGAAATGAACATGTTTTTCTTCTTCATGTTCATGTGCATAGTCATAGGGTTTTTATTCCTACTTCAAATGTTTGTTCATAGAATCATAGGGTCTTTATTCCTACATATAGTGTTTGTTCATATTTGCCACATACAACTCTAACCTAACTAATCTTTATTCTCGGGAAAGTCTGGTAACTCACGGACTTATAGAAGATTTTCTCTACTCTTCATTTAATTTTAACAAAATATATACCAATATGCTGCTTCTTTAATATAATATATCGGTCGCTTATGCTTTTATTAGAGTAGACTGCTTCTTTGATCCCGTCACGTGCGAGGAAAAGAACAAAAATGGACCGCAAATGATAGTCGTAGTTGATTAGAAGATTTTACGCGGCTCCGTTGGACGACACTGCATTTTCGTTCAAATATATATAGGCCGGCCGTACTTGTGATGGTTTCCAAGGATCCAATATGACCATTTAGGTCTACGTTGCCATAATATTGTTTTGTGGAAGCGGAGGTTTAGAAGTCCGGCCCGATTTTTTTGGTGTCGTAGGGGAGGACTACATCATATTCTCTTAGGGTACGATTCTTTTTGGAACCATGCGTGAACACAAAATACTTCATGCGTCGTGCTGTCCTTTATGTACTAAGCTGCTTTTTTGTACGTACTATATATCATCATACTTGTTTAGATTTTTCCTCAAAATTAATATTTATCATGGAGGCCAGTGTTGCAAATACATCCACGCTTATCTTTTTCTCTAGGTAATGAAAAGAAACTTATTTTCTTTAATATTAAGATAATGCAAATTCTTGATCCTAAGGGTAACAACTATTCCCTTACCATTACAATCAAAAATACAGAATTGGTTTCAAAATATTTTACAGTTTAGAAAAACTTGAAATCATTTATACTTTCTTTTTTTCTTTCATTTGTTTCAACTAATAGAGTGTGATACGTCTAACGAGAGATAACGGATTGTTCACAAAAATGTTCGTATGATCAAATTAAGCTGTATAATTTGTTCTGAAGATGTTTGCAAGAATTTTAGAAAACAGATAATATGAATCAGGGAAAATATATATAACTTTTTTTTTGGTCTGTTTAGTTAATTAATCAATAAAGCTCTTTAGTATTCCAAGATATAGGGTAAATAAAGAAGAGAGAGAGCAGGGGTTGATGATATTTGTATTAACTTTACTCAGCCAAATTTCTTATGAACTGTGTAATTAGTCAGATTCTGTTGGTCAAGACATCTCAGGATAAAAGCAAGTTTTTCTCCTCAATTCACTCTTAGTCAGTCATTTTTTTGGGTTGTAAGTATTATAATCATTTCTGAAAAACAGCTTTGGAGCTTTATGCATATTTTGACTAAAATAAAGACACCCTTATAAAAAAAAATAACATAATTTGTCCCAACCACCAAACATGACAGAACAAACTAGAAAGCCACCTCTTTGAGGGACTAAGGTAATTAATATATATATATAATAACATCCCTATGTAATAACCATCTACTACAAAAGCCAAGGTTTTTCGAAACTGATTTTAATATTTTTTTATAACAACACTTCATTATAGCAACCAAAAAATATCAGAACAAACGAGGTTGTTATAGAGAGGTTTGGCTATCATGTCACTTAAATGATACTCCCTCCGGTCCAAAATAAGTGATTTTTTTGCTTTTTTCTTGTGGTCCAAAATAAGTGATTTTTTCAGATTTCGAGAATGAATTAATTATTTTTTTCCTACATTGCTCATGGAGTAAATAGTGTTGGAATATGTGTTAGGAGTATTTATGTGGGATAGTAAAGGTTAATATGGTAAATTTCATTACTAATTAATGCTAAAAGATGAATTTCTTAATATGTGTGAAAACAGACAAAAAATCACTTATTTTAGACAAGAGGGAGTATCAACTGGTAGGTCTTCATAAAATGAGAGGTTTATAATCTTAATATAAAACAAATTACATGTTACAATATATATATATATATATATATACATGAAATTTTTATATTTTTATTTATTCTAACATGTAATTTTTTTTATTTTCATGATTATAAACCTCTCGTTTTATGGAGACCTACCAGTTGATATCATTTAAGTGACTTGATAGTATAGCTTTTCTTATACTAACGATGTATATAACTTAGACTCGTAATTAATTACCTAGCTATGACTAGGAGAATATCTTCCTTGACTTGTCTAATTTCTTTTCATATAATGTTATTTGTCTATAATCGTTGGAGTTAATTTGGTGATATAGCAATTATATTGATTAAAATCTTTGAAAAATAGCAAGTATCATAATGCAACATGATGTCAGTATAGAATCACACCAAACCTCACAACTTAAGTAGAGACAACATTTTAGAACTTGTAACTTATGTCAGCAACAACTTGATAAAAGTGATACTATAATATAAGCTTGTGGGTAGCCTAAGTATTGCTTTAACTAGTGGGAAATTCTGTTGCCAATTCCCAACCAATAGACTATAGAATAAAGAAACCCTCGAGTTCAAAATGACAGGTATAGTTAATAAAAATTACTCCCTCGGTCTAAAATAAGTGATTTTCTGGCTTTTTTTTTGTGGTCCAAAATAAGTGATTTTTTCTGATTTCAAGAATGAATTAATTAGTTTTCTCCTACATTGCGCTCGGAGTAAATAGTGTTGTAGTATGTGTTATAGGTATTTATATGGGATAGTAAAAGTTAATATGGTCAATTTCATTGTTAATTAATGCTAAAAGGTTGATTTCTTAATCTGCATAAAAACAAGCAAAAAATCACTTATTTTGAACCGGAGGGATTAAAAAAATATCACCTTTAAATTCTATAATCTATCCAACAATATAAATTTCTTTATACGATCGGATCATCTAAACAATAATTACTTGTAATTGTTAATAAAAGTGAGATCATTAAGCTGAAAAATAAAGGAAATTATTTATTATAACAAGTTAAGATATACATGTAATGTAAGAACTTTACATTTTTAAACTAGCGATCTCATGTTTGAGTTATGAACTACAATAACAATAACAAATTCAGTGTAATCCTACGAGTGGGTCTGGAGAGAATAATGTGTATGTAGATTTTATCTCTACTTTGAAGGTGAAGATGTTATTTCCGATAGACCATCAACTCACGATAAGAAAAAAAGAAAGCAGTAACAACAAGCAATAACAACATCATAAGAAAACAAGCAAAATGATCAAAAAATAGTAGTAATAGAAATTACCAATAACATAATACAAGGCTAACTATTAATATTACCGGTATGAGGACGACACACACTCTATTAACTACTACTAACTTTTACCTTAATTCTCGACCTCCGCAAAATATAAAAGAATCTTGGTAAAAGCATTTTTCTTTTTAGTGAATTATATTCAGTACAAACATAAATTAACTAAAGTTTAATGTGAGTACGAGACATAGAACAAAAATCAAAAGGAAGAAATTCAAACAAAAAGGATATATTGATCTAATTAGTGAAGGGTTCAAGTGTAGTCATCCAATTCAAAGTAGTCATTCAAAAGAGCATAAAACTATATTAAATGTGTCATGAATATATGTAACTGAAACCGAGGAATAGAACTATGGAATGTGAAACAAACTCAATATGTAGTTGTAACAATGGCCAATTCCAATTCCCCTTTATACCCCACCTGGGGTGGTAGAAGAAAGGGGTGGGGTGGGGGTGGGGGGAGGAGTGTGTTCCAAGACACAATGATTACATGGGTCTTGGGGAAGCAGAAAGGGTTGGCGTGGAAAATAGCCTACTTCTCTATCGAAAGAGAGAATAATAATATAGAAGAACGTGGGAGCTTGACCCAAAACCTACTAATACCATAGCCAAACTTCTTTAAACTACTTGTACTACCTTTTTCCTATTCTATCTCTCATGATCCATTACACACACTCACACACTTGAATAAAAGAAATATATATATATATATATATCAACCAACGGAAAAGAAGTCTTGAAATAATCATAAAATTATCTTAGTACGACTTATAACTTACGCATTAATATCGTAAAAGTAATCATTAATGTTTGCATCATGATAAACTGTCTAAAACATACCCTTTTGATGCCCTTTAACCGGATCATGCAACAACAACATACTTAATTCCTAACTTGTGAGAATAGGGAGATTGTTTTCAATAAACCATCGATATCCGGATCCCGTAGGAATATGAAATATCTCTCTCTCATGATCCATTACACATAGTCACACACTTGAATAGTAATAAACAAATATATACATCAACTGAAAAAACAACTTTCTTTAGTTTCTTTTTCTATAAGTCGACGAATTTGCATTTTTTAATAGGTGGTATTTGGGTTAATTTACGTGTATCTCGGTTATTCATAAATATTTGCTAATATTTTCTATCACGACAACTATAGGATAATTTATCTACCAAAATTTAAGCAGATAAAAAAAATACTTGGAATCTTTTGTTCTGTTGTAATTTGAAAGTATTATCAAAATTTATATCATTAAAAAATTTTACATATCAATTAAGATGCGGATAGAGCTTGATTCACCATGTACAATTGATCTTAATATTTTTAACACTAAACCTAAATATATAGGTGAAAAATTAAGTAAAAATCTCAATAAATATCAAATCATGAACTTACAATTTTAAAAGTGCGATAGAATTTAATGGTAAGCACGTAAAATAATGTTTAAATATGTTAAATGTAAATTTTGGATCCTAGCTATCATCTCTGCTATCTTTGATAATATAAATTAAATGTCTTCATCAGTAACTAAAACTTTATTAAGTACTTATTATAGTTGTCTTTGGTCGGTCGACAATCCGTGTGTTGTGCGTTCACTGTGTTGTATCTCTGCTCCCTCCGTTTCTCTCTTTCTTTATGCTGCAGCAACATTACTCACAAACTCTAAGGCGTTCTTTAGTTGGAATACGATCTATACCGGTATAAATTATATCGGTATAAGTTATATTGGGATAAGTTACGTTGAGATTAGTTATACTAGGATTGTTGTTTATTCATTGTTTGGTATGTTGTATTAAGAATGATAATTGCATAATTTTTAAGAATGAAGGTATAAGTTATACCGGCTAATTACCCCACATTCTATAAGGTATAAGTTATCCCAGTGTTAAAATTAACACCAAGATAACTTATACCTGGTTTGCTAACCAAACAGAGTATAAGATGGTATTAAATTTTTATACCACCCTTACACCTTCTTATACCTCGTGCCAAACGATCCCTAATTATATACATTGAACCAATCACAAAGTTACATGCTTCTAGTTTCATAATTAATTTTAGTACTATACTTATATACTATTCATCCGTTCAAAAGATTAACACTATTTTCCTATTAGTTTTTAATATGAAGTTTTTATAGATACAAATAGGGGGTGTTCATAAAAATCCGAAAAATGAACCAAATCGAAAATCGAATCAAATCGATCAAAAAAATCGATACTTTTTAGGTTTGATTTGATTTTGGTTTTGAATTTTAAAAATCGATCAAAATTGGTTTGGTTTTGGTTTTAATAAAAAAAATAGCCGAAAAAACCCGAACCAAACCGACTATAAAAATGGCTATTTAAATTTATTATTGCACTTGTATATATATGTATAATTTTATATAATGTTTCTAAAATGTTATGGTACATATTAGTCATTTGTATTTTTAGTCTAGTTCTTTGCTATATAATCATCTAATTCTTTACCTTTACATTCTAGTTTGATTGATAGTTTTCTTTTGCTAAGTACAAGAATTTATTTCATGTTAAAATAGTACAAGAAAAATAATCAATCATCACTATTTGATTCAATTATCATCAATATATCTTGGTAAATGATATATTTCTCAAAGAGCAATTGATTTGATAGTGATACGTTGAAAATGTAGTCGCCGGCATAAGTGTTTGGTAGTGTATGTCTCTTTAAGGGGGAAAAACGATAAATAACCGAAAACTGACAAAAACTGAGTCGATAAAAAATCGACTTAATTGGTTTGGTTTGATTCTAATATTTGAAAAACCGACTTACTTGATTTGATTTCTTTTTTAAAAAAAACGATCCAAATCGAACCATGAACACCCCTAGATACAAATACTATAAATTGTTTCAGACCACCACTTTAAAAAATGGAATTAGTTACGAACTACGCGCTCCGGTTCACGATAAGGGAGCATTTTATCTTTGGCACACTCATTAAGAAAATGGGAACTCCTATAAAAAAAGCTTTATTCACTAAATTAACCTTGGTTAATTGTTACCTTGACACATTGGAATATGTAAATAAGAGTAAGGTTTGGATATATAAAATTAATTCCTTCTTGATTATGTAAATAGACACTTATTTTGGACCAAAATAAAAAGATAAAATGGTCACTTATTGTGGATTGGAGAGAGTACATCACTAATTTATCGCTAAATCACCCGTAACTAACAAAATTTCTTGATAATTTGTTATTAATCCGTCACAGAATAAGATTATTTTTAGCATCAAAATTTGTTCGTCGTTAATTTCATTTTACTTTGTTGTGCATAAGTTTCAAAAGTTTTTATAGCTATACAGATGTCATGACATACTCTCTCTGTTTCAAATGAGATGAAGTACTTTTTTTAGTCTGTTCCAAAATGACACATTTCTAAATTTGGAAATAGTTTAACTTTAAATTCTTTATATTACCCACTTTACCCTTAATGAGAACCTTTTATAATCACACAAATGTCATAGCCCCACAAAGCTTTTACCCCTTAAGCATTTAAGATCACAAGTTTCAAAAATCCTCTTTTTGTTCTTACACTTCTTGCCGAATCAAACTACCTCATCTAAATTGAAAACGGAAGGAGTATATAGTTAAGATGAAAAAGTTCAAAAGTTTTTTCTCTTTATTAATTTTTGTGTCAAGTCAAACTAAGGACTCGTATAGCCATAGATTTTTTCAAAATAAATTTGGGTTATATTAATATCACTATTAGATTTTTAAAAATTGTCCCAAACTTTTGTATTTTATAAAAGAGCCCACCATTTATTATTTTGTAACAATGTTGTTTCGTCTTCTCGGTCATCTGATAATGTATCATGTAGTTCATTATAAATATGATAATTTTGTACCAAATTTATTTGTGTTCAAGACTATGGTTTGCGATAATGTAATGAATATTATCGATAACAATACTATTGGGTATTTGTGATAGTTTTTAGAATTTGAGAGTATAAGTCATGTTTCATGTTTTCCAAAATAAATTTGGATTTTTTTTTTTGAAAGCGGATGTCCAAACACATGTTCATGTTCGTATCAAAACAAAGAGGCGTGAATGTGTCACGACCTGAAATTCTCACAGTCGGATCGCGATGGCGTCTAACGTTAAACCCGCTAGACAAGCCAACGTGATTATTCAGTTTACCTTATTCCTTAACTAATAACCCTGAATAGATTAATAACTAGATTAACAGGGGTCAAATAAAAAGGGCAAAGCGTAATGTGAATATTCTTCATTACCATACTTTACGAAATTTGCCAAATCCCAAAAACAGCGGAGTCACAACTCACGGACTATCTAAGAGTAGTACACATAACAGTCTGAAAGAAATAATACATCTGTTTTCTGAAGTACTAGAAACATAAATAAAGGAAAGTGGAAGGGGACGCCAAGGCCTGCGGACGCCTGCAGGATTACCTGAGTGTCTCCGGGTGGACTGAAGGAAGCCACCTAGCTCAATATCCACTGGGCCCTGTACCGGGATCTGCACAACACAAGAGATGTGCAGGTGTAGTATCAGTACAACCGACCCCATGTACTGAGTAAATGCCGATCCTAACCTCGGCGAAGTAGTGATGAGGCTAGGACACGACAAATAATACAACATGTGCAATTTAATAATATATAGAAATAAATAATGACATGAAGTAAACAGTTAAGTACACAAAATGAAGGAAAACATGATGGGAAAAGGGGTGGCAATTACTGAAATAATGGAACAAGGCAACAGTTTGAATATCAAAGTAACAACAGGAATTAACAACACAGAACAACAAGTAAATAGAAACGACACGGCATGTCCCCTCGTGATAAAATATCATAAACACGACATAGAATGTTCCCTCGTGCTAAAATATCGTAAACACGGCACGGAATGTCCCCTCGTGCTAAAATAACAATAAACATGGCACGGAATGTCCCCTCGTGCTAAATAACATAAACAAGGCACAAAATGTCCCCTCGTGCTAAATAACATAAACATGGCACTGAATGTCCCCTCGTGCTAAATAACATAAACATGACACGGAATGTCCCCTCGTGCTAAATAACATAAACATGGCACGGAATATCCCCTCGTGCTAAATAACATAAACAACAGAAATAATACCGTCCCGGCAAGGGACACAACTATAACCAATATTACACAAGTGTATAATTTAACAACATATTCCTCAACCGAATAAATACTCAACAATATTCACAACCAAGAATTTCCATCAAATGAATAACTACTAAATTGATGTTAAATTCATAACACAATAAACCTCAATGAAAATCACATAATTACTAATATCCAACTCACGGGCATGCTTTACACAATAGATAGGTATTCGTCACCTCACCTATACATTGAACATGGAATAATCAAGTAGCAAATAAGACTCAACACCTATTCCCTCAAGTTAAGGTTAGGACAAACACTTACCTTGACTTCCACGATCAAAATCAAGCCTCAAGCACCGCTTTTCCTTTTGAACTCGACTCCAAATCAATCGTATCTAGACATAATTGACTCAATAACATCAATAAATGCTAAACAATTCAATTCAAATGCTTAATTATAGACTTTCTAATATTCTTCCCAAAAATCCAAAAATCGACTCTGGGCTCGCTTGGTCAAAACACGAGGTTCAGACCAAAACCTGATCACCCATTCACCCATGAGCCCGAATATATAATTTATTTTGAAATCCGACCCCAAAACGAGGTCTAATTCCCAATTAATAAAAAAAAGCCCTAACTCTACCCAAATCCCTAATGTCATACCCTTAATCTCATGTTTTAGGCCTAAAAATCTAATGAGTGTTGATAAAAATGGAAGGAAATGAGTTTAAGATTACATACCTATGAAGTTATGGTGAAGTTTGCCTTCAAAAATCGCCCAAGAAGGTGTGGAGAAGAAGAAGTTGTGAAAAATGGGTTTAATCCCATAAGTGTTCTATTTTTTAACAAAAATATAATTGGGCAAATTTAGACCTATGCGATCGCAAGTGAGGGAATGCGATCGCACAATTGACAAACTCCAATGCTCCGCGATCGCGACTGTGCATATGCGATCGCACAGTGTAAGCTTACCCAGCCCCCAGCCTTCCTATATCCTCTATGCGGTCGCAACTACTACTATGGCGATCGCATAGTGCTACAGACCCCTCTCCTAAACTCTGTGCTATGCGATCGCGAAGGGCCCTATGCCGTCGCATAGTACTCAACACCAGACACTAGAAACTGAGAAAAAAAATCAGATTTTCTAAGTCTAAATCACTCCGACGCCTACCCGAAACTCACCCGAACCCTCGGGGCTCCAAACCAATTATGCATCCAACCTCAAAAATATCCTACGGACTTATTCGTGCGATCAAATTGCCAAAATAACATCATAAACATCGAATTAATCCCCAAAATTCATGAAAATTTCCAAAACTTCTTTAAACATCATATTTTGCATTTTCGGTCCGAATCACATCAAATGAATTTCGTTTCTTCCTAAACTTTACCGACGTGTTATAATTATTATATCGAACCTGTACCGGGCTCCGGAACCATGATACATGCCCGATACCACTGATTTCAAATATAATTAATCTTTCAAAATTCTTTATATTTTTCAGAAAATAATTTCTTTCAAAAATTCATTTCTCGGACTTGGGACCTCGGAATTCGATTCCGGACATACGCCCAAGTCCCATATTTTCCTACAGACCCCGCGGGACCGTCCAATCACGGGTCCGGATCCGTTTACCAAAAATGTTGACCAAAGTCAACTTTATTCAAATTTAAAATACAAAATTGTCAATTTCCTCAGTTTTTCACATAAAGGCTTCCCGGCTACAAGTCCGGACTGCGCATGCAAATCGAGGTTAGATAGAAGGAGGTTTTCACGACCTCGAAATATAGGATTAACTAAAAATACACTGGATGACCTTTTGGGTCATCACAAAATATTTATTGTTCATGTGTTTCTATAGAGAAAAAAAATAAAACAAAGAGGAGGGAGAGAGAGAAATGACTAGTTAGTGTGATAGCTACAGAAATAGATAGTTGAGAGAGAAAAAAGAATGCCGTAAAGAGAAAGGAAAGAAGACTGGCAGTACTTTTGTATACCCTCTATATATTGTCAGGAGTGGAGAGAAGAAAAGTGGGGTGAATATATGAAAGAGAACAACAGACTATACATACTGAAAACAATTAAATAAAAATAAAAAGAGGGTCCATTTTTTTGAAATATAAAAAAAAAAAAAAAAAAAAGATACCAACAAAGTAAGCCACAAAAGAGATTTGAAAAAAGCTAGTTGATGCTAAGGATAAAAAGGGTCATTTCCATTGCCATTCAACACTACACACAAACAAAAGTTTTTTTTTCAGTGAAAGAAACTATACAAAGTTAGAAGAACAAGTTGAAAGGCACAAAAAAAAGACCCTTTTTTTTCTCTCAAAAAAACCTCAGTTTGTTCATCTCTATACATCAAAGCAAAGGTCTGTCTTTTACTTATTTCCTCTTTTTGTGTTTTATTCCCTTGAATATCCCTTTTGCAAAATCCCCCCTTTTGTCATAAAATCCAAGTTTGGTTAATATTCTTTTTCATTCTTGATTATTAATAAACAAACCTTGTTTGTCACAAAATCTATTCTTTGGTTAAGCTATAACTTTTTCATTCTTTGTGTGGTAATCAAACAAGCTTAAAGTTCTTGAAAATCAAACTTATTTTGTATTGTTTTTGGATAAAAAAAAAAGATCAAAATTTCACTCTTGTACACATAAAATATATACACATACTATATATATATATGTTATGTCTGATAGGAAAGATCAAGAAGGAAATTGTTCTGAAGCTATACATAATCTTCAACAGTGTATTCAAGAGCAACTACTACTACAACATCAACAAGCAAATCAAGAAAATATGCAGCCACAAAGCTTCAATATAAATCCGGTTCACTTCCCAAGCAACTCAGAAATGTCTCAAATTCTACCTTGGACTCTCCCACCGGTTCAACCCTACAATCCGGTTCACCACCACAACGTCGACCCTTTTCTTCTCCCACCAACACCATCACCTTATGGCGGTTTATTCAACAGAAGAGTACCACAATTTGCTTATGAAGGTACAACTTCATCAGACCATCACCTCCGGTTTATTTCGGATACTTTAGGTCATCATGTGGTTCATCATCAACCGGCCGGTTCAGCTCCTTTCGGTTTACAAGCTGAACTTCAAAAAATGACTGCTCAAGAAATTATGGATGCTAAAGCTCTTGCTGCTTCAAAAAGTCATAGTGAAGCTGAAAGGAGACGTAGAGAAAGAATCAATAATCATTTTGCTAAATTGCGAAGCCTTCTTCCCAATACTACAAAAGTAAGGCTCCATATATATATTGCATTTCCAATCATTAATCATATCATTCTCATGCTTACAATTTTATTTTATGCTTATTTAATGCAATATTTTATGTCCTATATATGTATACGAATATATATGTATACGAATGATGATTCATATAGCCGACTCTTACTCATTCACGAATGATATGTTGTTATTATTGTAGTTATGCCAGAGGGTGAAGCTACATTTACATTTACTTTACGATCGTCGATTAATCACTCTTTATTGAAAATTAGGTTATAGAGGTATATAACATGTGTTGAACATCATTTTTCAAGAATATTTTTCACTTCTTTCAAGTTTGAAAATCGTTGGAGTAATTCCTAATTTCGTTACTAATTATGCCATATACCATTGGCAATATAAAGTAATTTATAACTTACAACAACAAATAACACTATGTTTTAATAGTGAGAGTACATGATAGCATGAAATATAACTAATAATTTGTTGTGGTGATTAAATTATATTGATAATATAAAAAATATTTATATTATTTATGTATGTAATTTAAAGTCTATTTAGGTGTATTTCAAGTACTATCTCTTTTGAGTTTTGGATCCTCTCAGATAGTGTTTTTGGATTCTTTCATCCCTAGCTAGAAAGTGGAAAGTATAAATAATAGAAAACCTAGCAGCACTAAGCGAGTTAAGTGTGTAAAAAAAAAAGGTGTTACCCTTTTGAAATTTCTTAATAATACTTCTTCCCTCTCACATTATGTGATGGCGTTTAACTCGGCATAAAGTTTAAAAAAAAAATATAAAACTTATGGTCTATAATAAATTATTGATTACAAAGAATAGAGTATCATACGAATTGTGACGGATAAAGAAGTTACTTTGATCTATTAAGTTATTAATTATTTCAGTTAGGTTTGGACATAAAGAATAAATATTTTCGATGATTGTGGAAATATTCTGATTGTAGTGCTAGTTCCGAGGAAAGACGAAACGAGAAAAGGGAACAAGCGTTAATGTCGCTAATTTGACATGAAAAAGAGAAACCACGTAGCAGTTGAAAAGCTTCCATAGAAAATTCTTGTCTGTTATTTAATTTACATCCAATAGTATAAAGTAAGTAGTAAGAGAAAATTAATTAAAAACAAAATCAAAACACGAGTTATAGTCTTATAGATATAGATGAAAAGAAATTAAAGTGTTTAATGAGAGACAAACAAGCATTCTTGTCAGTCATTCACACCCTGAAAAAACCACTCTATTCTCATGCCTATAGCCCAAAAAACCCCACTCTAAAACTTCTCATTTTAATGATCAATCATGTCAAGTTGTAAATACTGATAATTTAAATTTAAAAATATTAGTATTGACGATTACATTTAATTATCATTAAGGCATGTAGAGATTCGATAATTAAAAAAACTCCACCCTAAAAAGCATTAAAACTTCTCAGTTTAACGATCAATCATATCAAGTTTAGAATCCTCATATTATTATTTTCAAGAGGTTTTTACTTCACTTATGATGTACAGGTGTTAAAGATTATTAGTATATATTATAACAAGTTATAGTTAGTAACCTTCTTTATTTAAAATTTTATTGATCTCATTTATTCACCTTATCCCTTTATCCGGTTGTTATTACTACTTGTTGTGTTTGCCTTTTTTAAATTTTTTTTGAGCCGGGTATCTTTCAGAAACAGTTAGGTTAAGTCTACATACATTCCACCTTCCCCTGACGCTCTACATTGTGGGATGACAGTAAGTAAGCTTTTTTCGAATTTGGAATTTCACTAAAATTTGAATTGAAGATGAAGTTGTGTTTGATTATAATTTTTGCGACATATTTGGATATCTTTTTTTTCTACATATTTTGCAACTAAACACTAGCATCCTTCCCATTCCCAATTGAAAATTAAATTTGATAATGCATTTTCAAGTGAGATTGAAAAATTTTAAGATTTTGATAATCAAACATTGTTTCCAATTTTTTTTTTTTTTAAAAAAAGGAAAATTTTCTTATGTTCAAACCAATGGCGAAGCTAGAAATTTTTCCAAGGTGTTCAAATTTAAAAGAAGTGAAAAAATAATTCCCGATTAAAGGTATTCAATATGTGTTATATACCTATAAAACATAATATTTTACCTTTGTACACAGTGTAGTTTTTCGACGAAGGCTGAGCAGTTGACCACCCTTACGACCATGTGGCTTCGCCACCGGTTCAAACGGGCTCTAAGTATGTTGTTGTTGATCTAGTTTATGAATGGTTACGTGTAGCGATTATTTTATGACAGTGCATAAAAGTTAAACTTTATATTTTTTTTTTCGAAAACTCTTCAAAAATTGCATTATATTTATTTTTTATTTTTTTAAATTTTTGGGTTTTATTATGGTGTAGACGGACAAAGCTTCATTGCTCGCTGAGGTGATACAACATGTGAAAGAGCTGAAACGACAAACATCTTTAATAGCAGAAGCAAGTCCAGTTCCAACAGAGATAGATGAATTAACAGTTGATAATGCATCTGATGAATTCGAAGATGGTAAGTTTGTGATAAAAGCTTCACTCTGCTGTGAAGACAGGTCCGATCTTTTACCTGATTTAATCAAGACATTAAAAGCACTAAGGTTAAAACCATTAAAAGCTGAAATAACAACACTTGGTGGACGTGTGAGAAATGTCTTGTTCATAACCGGAGATCATAATTATAATCAAGAAGATGATTTGAGTACATGTGATGATCTTGATCACCACCACCAACAACAACCACAATATTCTTTAAGTTCAATACAAGAAGCACTTAAAGCAGTTATGGAGAAATCAAGTGGTGATGATTCTGCTTCTGGAAGTGTTAAGAGACAAAGAACTAATAACATCAACATCCTTAGTTAAGCCTTTTATACTACTCTTCTTTTTTTCTTCTTTCTTTTTGGGTGTTTTTTTTTGGGGTGTGGTCTTTTTTTTTGGGCCTCTTAGGACAATATAATGTAGAGGGTTGGTGGTGCTCGGTGTTCTGATCTAGTGGTAAGATCGCAACTTCTAATGTGTTGGTGAGGCGCACATCAAAGTTTCTCGAACTCTCACGTGGACAAAAGTCGGGTATATTATTCACTGGATTTTGAACCGTGTGCTATTAGCCCTCGAAAATTTCTTGGTTATAAAAATATGTAGAGGGTTTGTGGTATTTCGTTTTTTTTTTTTTTGGGTGTGGGGTGGTGGTGGTGGTGGGGGGTGTTCCAAAAGTGTCACTATCAATGCTTCGTGTCATGTTCATCAACAGTTCAACTCAAGCAAGAAAACCTTGAGAAAGAGAAGGATGGGAAGAAGAGAACAAAATAGAATATATAGAAGGAAAGGATCTTTTTCGTGAAGAGAGAAACGTTATAAGAAAACCTAACATAGAAATGGTGAAGTTTTTGATTACGTTGGGTGATCCATTCTAGGGTGCAAAAACATGCAGTTTTGTCTTTTGTTCCCTACTGAAATTTCCTTGTCTGCTTCTCTCTCTCTCTTCATTCGTCAGAATTAATGCATGGTGACGATAAGGTTTTTGAATCATTTTATATGGAACAGAAAATTCTTCCAATGCTATTTTGAGAAGAATTTAGAATCACGAGAGAGGTTGTGAAATGGGGTGTTTTTTTTTGGGGTGAAAGGGAAGAATTGTACATATTTATTTACTAGTGTTGTTGTGCTTCTGTAGAGATGCCTACTTTTTCTTCACAAGGCATACGATATATATCTTCCCTTTCCTTTTTTTATTTATTTTTTATTATGGGTGTTGTTTATTTCGTTTTTTTTATTTAACTTTTAGGGTGTCATGTAACAAGGTGATGGGAAAATTATCAAATGAAATTATATCTTTATCTTTATTAATTTAAGGCATTCATACGGCTTGTAATTATATATCTGGATTATTGGACTCTCTTACTTTATCTTTTTTCATTTAAGTTTCGTAGCCATCCATATTTGTAAATGATATATTAGGATTACTTTATTTTACAAAGGGGCCGAAGAGCAACGATATATGACTAATTGGTCACATGCAATATTTGCATTAGAATAAGTAGTCATTAATATTTGCATTAGAATAAGTAGTTATTAATATTTGTATTAGAATAAGTGGTCTACGTGAGAGACGGATCGAAGATTTAAACTTTATGGGATCACCCTTTAAACATTTTTAGTATTCTATGGGTTCAAATCTACTATTTATTTGTTGCAATTTTAATAATTTTGCACATAAATTTATGCTCCGCAAAAAGATTATGCGCTCAGTTGAACTAGGCACGTATATACTACTTACACCTCTGGTCTACATTATATGCCTTGGGTGAGACTATTTTACAGATCTTGAGTAAATGCGGGATAATTTATGCACTGAACTAGCCCATTGCTTACTATAAGTGTAACGACTTGACCAGTCGTTTTGAGATCCAGCGCGTCGTTCAGCACTTGGGAGTCACGAACAACTTCATTTCAGGTATATTGACTTGTGCATATGGTTGGAATTGAAATTCAGGAAGACCGGAGTTGAATTTAAAGGAAAATCCTCATTTCAGAAGTCTTAAGTTGAAGAAATTGAGTAAGGTTGGTATTTTGAGTAAACGACCTCGGAATCAGGATCCGAAGGTTCCAGCAGGTTCGTATGATGATTTTGGACGTGGGCGTATGTCCGGAACGGGTTTCGGATAACCCGGGAGTAGTTCAACGTATATTGTGGAAAGTCAGTATTTTAAGGAAATTTTCTAAGTTTGACTTGAAGTACATTTCAATGATACTGATGTCCGTTTGGGATTCCGAGTCTGGGAATAGCTTCGTATGGTGTTTCTGGAGTTGGGAGCGCGATCGAAGTGAATTCAGATATCCGGAAGTCAATTTAAGGTTATTTGGCTAAAGATAGAAAACTGAAGGTTTTTGAAGAATTCGACCGGAAATGGAAATTTTGATATCGGGGTCGGAATATGATTGCGTAAGTTGGAGAAAGTCCGTAATGTCGAATATGACTTGCCTGCAAAATTTGTGGTCAATCGGACGTGGTTTGATAGGTTTCGACATCAAATGTGGAAGTTGGAATTTTCAAAGTTCACGAAGTTGAATTTTAGTGTGATTCGTGATTTTGGCGTTGTTCGATGTGATTTGAAGCTTCAAACAAGTTCGTGGGATGTTGTGGGACTGAGTCGTGCGATTGAACGGGGTCCCAGGGGTCTCGGGTGTGTTTCAGGGTGGTTTTGGGCCATTTTTCTGTACTTTGTTGCTGTTGTCATCTGATGTTTCTAGTGTGCTGTGCGATCGCATCCCTTGTAGTGCAATCGCGGAGGAGAAAATGGGAGGGGTGATTTTTGGTCTGTGCAATTGCGGCCTCAGTGGTACGATCGCGGAGAAGGATTTCGAGGGAGCTGGAAAAAGGCTTGTGCGATCGCAGGCAAGCTTGTGCGATCGCATAGAAGAATGTTCTGCTGCACTGACTCGACTTCGGAGGCTCATATCTCACAATCTATAAGGCATTTTAAGGTGATAGAAAAATAAAAGTTGTATCCCTTTGTGTCTAGTTTCTAGAAATGTAAACCATTTAGAATTTGGATTTGTGTACAAAACGTTATGTCTGTTATACTACAGGGTATCCGGGAAGATGAAGAAGAAATTGTGTTGCACAGGGCTGACTTTGGCAGATTATAGCTCGAGATCTATAAGGATTTGGGAGATGACCAAGAAATGAAAGTTATAGATATTGAAGTCTAGTTTTCAGAACATTAAACCATTTGTCATTTGGAGTTTTGTGAAAAACGTTATGACTATTCTTCTAGAGGCTGTCCGGGAGGCTGGGCATTTGTTCTCCGCAATCGCAAAGAGCAAATTTTGGGCTGGAAAATTGTACTCCGCGATCGCAAGGCATTTTTCGTGATCGCACTGAGTAAATATCTGGGTAGAATGTTTAAAAAACGGGATTTTGTCCATTTCATCAATTCCTTCACTTGGTTGGGGCGATTTTGGAGGATTTCAAAGGGTGATTTTCATCAAGCATCAAGAGGTAAGTAGTTCCTTCTCATTTGCAAGTTAATTCAAGGTTTATACATGAGATTAAACATGAAAAATTGTGGGAAAATTAGGATTTTGGAAGAAACCTAGAATTTGGGTAAATGTAATTTTTGCCACGAATTGAGCATAAATTTTGGAGTAAATTGTGTAATTGAATTAGTAAAGCTTCGGGTAGAGATTTTCTTCAAGAAATTTCGAAGTCCGGGCACGGGGGTCCGAGAGAATTTTGGTCATTTCATTGAGCCGGGCTGAAGAACTCTGTAATTTAAATTTGTTATGATTAATTGAGTATACTTCCATTGAATTATCGTTATTTGGATAGTTTGGGAGCGTTGCGCATCCGTTGGGGTCGTCGTAGGGGCTCGGAAGCCGGTGATGAATCTTCGGAGCGAGGTGAGTCTCCTTTCCAACCCCGGAAGGGGAAAATGTCCCCATAGGTTCCTTATTTGTTATGTGTACATGTTGTGGGGGCCTCGTACGCACCAAGTGACGAGAATCCGTACGTGGCGACTATATTGCCATGTCGGGTAGCTTTAGGATTCACGAGCATGCCTCTATGTGCCTTATTTGTACCTTGTATGTATTGCAAGTTGTGATTGTTGTTGAGATGACATGGAAAGGTGAAATATTATGATTTCAATCCCAGTTGGCTACAATGGTATTGGCACGATCCTGTTGGGTTCACTGTTGAGTCGGTACACATATAAATCTATATATATATATATATATATGAATATGCATTTATCATTATCGAGTCATCACACGAGTCGCAGGTAAGATTCGCGATCGTGGGTAGCTCATCATTATCGAGTCAGCACACGAGTCACAGGTAAGATTCGCGATCGTGGAGAGCTTATCATTATCGAGTCAGCACACGAGTCGCAGGTAAGATTCGCGATCGTGGGTAGCTTATCATTATCGAATCAGTGCACGAGTCGCAGGTAAGATTCGCGATCTTGGGGAGCTTATCATTATCGAGTCAGCACACGAGTCGCAAGTAAGATTCACGAACGTGTCTGTATATGCTCCTTGGGTTCTGGTTCACTTATAATTTGATAGTCAGACATTGGTTAAGAGAAAATTATAGTACATTGAGGTTCATTTTCAGTTATTACCTTATTTTCCTTATTTGATATGTACTCATTGTTTACTGTCCTACCTGTCTACTGCTTTCGCCATATCCTGTCATATATTATATTCTTGGACCTTAGTGAGTGTCTAGTCGACCTCTCGTCACTACTTCTTCGAGTTTAGACGGGATACTCACTGGGTACATATATGTTTATGTACTCATGCTACACTTTCTGTGCCTTTTGTTGCACAAGTATCTTCATAGTTCAACGATTGGTTTGGAGACTTACTCGGGTCGCATTCATTTGGAGGTGTTCCGCAGTTGACAGAGTCTCCTTCTTTCTATATCTTTACATTGTATCTCTATTGCCTTTGTCCCATTTATTTCTCGGACAAGAGTTGTATAATTGTATAAATTCTTAGAAACTGCTCATGTACTTGTGTCACCGGGTTCTGGGAAAGTATTGGTATTCTTGTACTGCATTAAGTAGATTATCCGCCGTATTTATTTTACTAGCATTTGCTTTATTATTTGATTATAAATGCAGAAAAAGACATGATTTTGAAAGTGTAAGCAGGAAGTTGTTTGAACTGGTTCAGGGATTAGCTTGCCTAACAGTGTGTCCGACACCATCACAACCCATAGGTTTTGGGTCGTGACAATAAGTCCATCTCAACTACAACTCTCTAGATAGGATGTCCTTATATCTCTCACATAGTTCTTGCCCTCATCTTGAGACACTAACAAATCTATATTACAATATATGCATATTTTATCCATATGTAAAGGTAGTAGTAGAAATTGGTTTTCCAATGTGCCTCCTCTTACGTGTGACTCTAATTTGATGAAGATGAAGCTTTTGTAAATATAATGTTTACATGCTTTTGGCCTTTATTTGTAAATAAAAATTATGCATATTGCGGTTGGATATATAGTAGCATATTACCACAAAAATATTTAAGGAAACTTTAATGTATTACAAACAAAAAAAACAAGTGTTTTATTAGCTTTTTTTATTGTTCACTTTAGGCAAATCTCACATCAACAAAACACAGGAGAAACGCTGGGTATATAAGTAAATATGCCTTACACTTTAGTGACGCGTTTTAAAGCCGTGCGGGCCTAGGCGCAAAGCGGACAATATCACTAGTGTGATGGGTTGTTACATATGGTATCAGAGCTATTTCGCGTGTCATCTTGAACGGTGGTGGGGAAAACTTAGCAAGGATGCTAAGTACCTAAGGGGATTGTATGTGACACTCTAGGTGAATTCCACATCAACAAAACACAGGAGAGATGTTGTTATACAGGCGTTACACTCTAGTGACGCATATTAAAATCGCGTGGACTTAGGCCCAAATGGAACAATATCGCTAATATGCTGAGTTGTTACATTAACGGTGACTAGCAAATGGCATTTTGAAAGCCTTTCTGAATTTCAGTTTATTAGCAGCAAATTTTTTTTTTAACAAATGCCAATCTTTTCTTGTCTTAAGAGTAGTCAGTTGACAGAGCTCACAGACATAGGGAACAACTGAGTTCTTAGAAAATATTTGAATGTCCTCTGGCCCACTTATAAACTTAATTGGGAAGTTTTGAATCTGCATGTTTAACGAGTGAAATTTTAAAGCATTGATTATCCTGCTAATTAGCAATCATGGATGTACGAGTAAATTATTTTCGATTATTTAAGGTTTTTATTTAATAGAAATTTATTGGTTGATTTGAGTGATGGAATTATTTACTATAGATTCGCCAATATGGGCTTGGCCCCGGTAGACTGACCCAATCGGTCTATGATTTAATAGGGTTGTACTAAAAATTTTGGAGTAGAAGCAAAGTTTTTAAGCCTGATTTAATCGGTCTATGTTTAAAAATTTTGGCTTGATTAAGGTTTGAATGGGCCGGCCCATGGACCTTATAAAGTATTTAATTAAAAAAATTAAAAAAATACAAAAAATTAAAAATAACAAGAAGAGTAGTCTAATCTCAAACTAGTAACATTTTTTGTGCGAATATACATATTTTTTGTTCTGAAAGATTTTGTTATTTCTTAATGTTTAACTAATTAGATGAAAATAAAGATGTTAAGGCATTTTGTGTGTTACAAGAGGATTCAAATATGTTGGATGAAGATGATCTGTTGGTGTTGAATATGTCATGAGCACCTTGAAAATATTTTTGAATGGTTTGTTTTAAACATTGACTTTTAATGAATGAAATATTGTCCTCTTTTTAATATTTTATTGTAATCTATAGGTATAGTTTCAAATTTATTAAGGTTATATATATTAACAAATAGTGAGTCGTCCCACGAAAGCCCATAATCCATGTAGGGTCGGGTTAGTCTGACCATTTTAAGGTCCATCAAAACAATAGACTAGCCCAGCTCAATCCATCAAATATGAAAGCCCACAAGGCTAGGCTAGGTTGGGCCAGCCGTGTTGAGTTAATCAGTTTTGATTATTAGGCATTAGCTTCTATGGTGCTTTTTTTTTTCAAAGTGCAAGGTGACGGATAAGTAGGATTCATGAATAGTACATGGCAATACTATTTCACAGGGCTTTAGTAATTAAATAATTAATAAGAAAATAACACATATTAATTAAAGCTTGATACGAGTTGGGGGAAGAAAGGGCTATGACCTAAATTTAGGTGCGAAGACCTAAATTGAAGAGAAAATCTCAATTTATACCCTTAATTTCAAACTATTTACCCTTTAATGTCCAAGCCCAAATTATTTACTTCTTCTACCCATGCAGCCCAAACTATTTACCCGCCTATGGGAGTTTATAACAAAATCTTTGAAATACTTTAATAAAACTCAAGGTTTAATGCAAAGTAAGTATCTATCGCGATAGGCAAATATTTGTAATTTAGGTGTATGGCAATACTCTTTCTATCACGACCCCAAATCATAAACAAGCCTTGATGGCGCCTATCGTGGAACTAGGCTAGCCAACAATTACATATTTACATTTTTCTTTTCAAAATTTCCCAAAGAATTATCAACATTTCATAAAAGCGTATATAAATCTCCAAAATTTTAAAACAAAGCAAGACGAGCTAACATTCTACAACCATCCTCAAGATTTGGAGCCAACAAGTTACGAGCATCTAAGAAGGATACTAATAATACTACTGTCATAATAGAAGTCTCAGAACGAAGTACTAGTACAAAATAAGGAAAAGAGGGAAAGCAGAGATGCTGCGGATGCTGACAGCTACCTCGATGTCCCGACTCCGGCTCCATGCGTAATAAGATGGCTAACGCTCGATACCAACACCTGAATATGCACACAAAGGTACAGGGAGTAATGAAGAGTACGCCAACTCAGTAGTAATAAAAATAAATCAAGTCTTGAGCAGTAAGAAAACACACATGATCAAATCAGCAAGTCACAATAAACAATCTTTCTTTCCAACAATGTATACATTAAATCAGTACGCTTTAAAAGCCAATTTCAGTAAAACTCCTTTGAAACAGATATGGTTTCCAGTAAATTCAGTAAATACCCAAAATGTTTTTGTTTAAAGATGATATGAATCATAAATAGCCACTGTCATTTTAATAATTTAGATCCAATTCTAGTCTTATTTTCCATAAAAAGATAAATTTTAAATACATCGATTTACGTGCGCAGTCTGGGCGTAAAACCAGAAAGCTTTTATGTTAAAATATGAGAAATAGTAATTTCTAGAATTAAAATTTGATTATAGTTGACTTTGGTCAACATTTTGAGTAAACGGACCCGGATCTGTGTTCCGACAATCCCAGAGGTCCGCCGTAAAATATGAGACTCAGGCGTATGCCCGGAAATGAATTCCGAGGCCCCAAGCCTTAGAAATCAATTTTTGAAAGAAATTATTTTGCTGAAATATTTATGAAATAAAGAAAAGAATTAATGTTTGAAATTATTGGTATCGGGCCCGTATTTTGGTTTCAGAGCCCGGTACAATTTTGTTATGATATTTAGGCCTTGCTTGTGAAATTTGGTGAAAAACGGAGTTCGTTAGACGTGATTTGAACATGCGGTTGAAAAGTTATGAACTATAAGTGTTCTTGAGGAAAATAATGAGTTTTGAGATTTAATTCATAGTTGTACATGTTATTTTCATAATTTGATCGCACGATCAAATCTGCATGATGCTTTTAGACTTGCGTGCATATTTGGTTTAGAGCCCCGAGGGCTTGGGTGAGTTTCAAATATGTTTGGGTTGTGTTGCGCTCGTTCTTTCTTATGCTTCAACGTCGTTTCTTCAAACATAAATGATATCATATTGCACAAATGAGCTCCGATTTCTGTTTTGAATAAAGTATTAGATCAGTATCGTAATTACGGACCCGTAGCAAAAAGAATTATCGTATTTAGACACCGTATGAGGATTTTATGGGCATTTTACTAAGGTTGCCATATTTTTCCTGTTAATTACAAAATTACCACTGACGACGTATTAAAAATCTGCACTATTTGCAAATATTAAAACATACATATCTCATTCATTAAAAGGTCAAAATGAGTGATTCAAAAGCGTAACTTGATTAGTCACATGGAATCCATTGTAGACATAAAATCGAGTTTCAGGATCGTTTGGCACGAGAAACGAGGCAGAATAGCTGGCAAAAATATATATAAAACGGGCAGACTTCTTCTTCTTCTTAAAATTTTCGAACCACACAGCCATAGGAATGAATTTCTTCACCAAATATCATCCCCAAGTCATAGGTAATCAATTCTAAACTTTACTCTTTCAATTACTCATTGTTTTTCATCACTTTTAAATAAAAAACTAACAATTTTTATGGTAAAAATTGAGGGTTTGGGTAGCATTTGGAAATTTTGTAAAAATCGAATCTTTACCTCGAATTGAGGTCGAATTTTGAAACTAATTGTATATTTGGATTCGTGGCTGAATGGGTAAACGTAATTTGATCTGTACCCCGAGTTTAGACCAAGCGGGCCCGAGATTGGATTTTTACTTTTTTGAGAAAACTTAGGAGAAATTATAATTTTCAATAAAGTTAGTTCCTTTAGACTTAATTAATGATATTGAGTTAATTATGATTAGATTCGAGCAAGTTAGAACAAGATTCTAAAGAAAAAGCTGTAATTGAGCAGTGAGTGTGTGATGACCCAAGGGGTCATTTTATGAAGTTGGACTCCATTCTAGGCTTAGTAGCCCTAAAAAGGTCAATTTTAAATACCTCGATTTGCGTGTGCAGTCCGAGCGTGAAATCAGAAAGTTTTTATGTGAAAATATAAGAAATAATAATTTTTAGAATTAAAAATTTAGTTTTAGTGGACTTGAGTCAACATTTTGAGTAAACAGACTCGGATCTGTATTTCGACGATCCCGGGAGGTCCGCAGTAAAATATTGGACTTGGACGTATGCCCGGAATTGAATTCCGAGGTCTCAAGCCTTAGAAATCAATTTTTGAAAGAAATTATTTTGCTGAATTATAATTAAAATAAAGAAATGAATTAACATTTGAAACCATTGGTATCGGGCCGGTATTTTGGTTATGGAGCTCGATACAAGTTTGTTATGATATTTAAGCCTTGTGTGCNAAACTTTACTCTTTCAATTACTCATTGTTTTTCATCACTTTTAAATAAAAAACTAAGAATTTTCATGGTAAAAATTGAGGGTTTGGGTAGAATTAGGGAATTTTTTTAAAATCGAATCTTTACATCGAATTGAGGTCGGATTTCGAAACTAATTGTATATTTGGGTTCGTGGGTGAATTGGTAAACGTAATTTGGTCTGCACCCCGAGTTTAGACCAAGGGAGCCCGGGGTCGAGTTTTCACTTTTTTTGAGAAAACTTAGGAAAAAATTATAATTTTCAATAAAGTTAGTTCCTTTAGACTTAATTAATGAAATTGAGTTAATTATGATTAGGTTCGAGTAAGTTAGGGTAAGATTCTAAAGAAAAAGCTGTAATTGAGCAGTGAGTGGCCTGCGAAATTGAGGTAGGTGTTTGGTAAAACTTTGACTTGAGGGAATAGGAATCCCCACTTGTTTGCTATGTGAAATGCATGTGTGTGGTGTATAGGTGAGGTGACGAGTATCTATGCACCACCAAATTGCCTGTTAAACATGATCCCTTTCTCGTTTCAAATCTAATTGATTGCTGTCTTAATTGTTCTATGTTCATTATTGTTTCTATGACTACTTGACCTTGTTACTTTGTTGTTAAATATTATTGTGGTTATTTTGGAAGAGTATTGGTTGTTTATTTGGTTCCCTTGTGGTACGAAAAGGTTGAGCAATATATATATATATATATATATATATATTGCTCAACCTTTTCGTACCACAAGGGAACCAAATAAACAACCAATACTCTTCCAAAATAACCACAATAATATTTAACAACAAAGTAACAAGGTCAAGTAGTCATAGAAACAATAATGAACATAGAACAATTAAGACA